>JAKSZP010009237.1:0-278220 GCA_022478985.1 Massospora cicadina
AACTACTTATAGGTTAGTTCAGAACTCACAATTTCTTGTCACTGAAGGGTCTATATCCGCATAATTTTTATTTTTTCTAATGGGTTACACTGTTTATTCTGTTATATGTAGTAGTTGAGGAATTAAGGTTATTATCCATTGTAAGGGGGTGGAAGGCAAGTCAGTAGGGCGTAGGGCTACAGACCTGAAGGTTGTGGGTTTGATTCCCACCCTTCACACATTGATTGGGGTGCCAGCTGAAGGAAGCTATTGGTGGTTAGTAGGTCTAATAATACGAAAACCTTACCCATGATGTAACCAGAAAAATCTGAGTCCCAATCTGGAGATGGAAAACTATCTTCAATGGAGTCAACCCTTCTCAGGTTTCATTTTAATTATTTCTTACTTTTTAAAATGCCTGTCCCCTGGTCAGCTTATCTCAAATATATATTATAATAAATATTATAATAAAAGGTTATTATCCATTGTAAGCAATATATAAAACATGCTTCTCAGAATAACCCTGAGGGAAACACCAAAATTTTTGGGGTGCAGTAGAGTAAATAGTACTTGATAGACTTCAATGCGTTCCAAAGTTCATCAGACATACTTTAACAGGTAAAAGAATCAATTCAGTGATGACAGCATGATATTCAAGTATATCTATGATAAATTATGTTGACAAAGGTATATTGATAGATAACAGGGTGACCCTATCTTACCTAAATATAATAAGATGTTAAAGGGACATATAAGAAAATAGTAATAATAGATAATAACTAGACTTTTTTTAGTACTAGATGGTCCGATAATAACTAGACTTTATTTAAAGATTTCTCTAATTTTTTATAGACTAGGAAGTTATTTATTCTAGCGTGGGACATATTCATTCCTCCCTGGAAAGATCAATATTATACTAATTAAATCTCATCCAGATTAACTCATCTCCTCAGCCAGGGCAATATGATGTACAGTGTTGTATGCTTAGTAGAAATCCCATGCATTATTTAAAGAGCATCACAATGTAACATTTACGTGTGCTGCAAGTCTGGTTAAATGGAAGCTTAACCTAGTTGGCTTAAATTTAATGCATTCCTTGTTAATTTTTTCCATTATTAAACAGCTCAAGCCAGATTTATCACTTGCATTGTAGATTTCTTTACCTACCATCTCTTGGTGTGGTGGCAACCATAGAATTCAAAAACTTATTAGTCAATGGCTTATTTATAGCAATAATTGAATTTAAACCTTCAAACTAATTTTATTTGTAGCTCTTTTCTGTTTGATATAATAATAATTAAGCTCCATAAAAAGTTGTGCATGTTAAAAATGTGTTTATGATGGTTTAAGTTTATTTTTGGTTATATATCGTAACCCTAGTGAGATTAAGTAAATTTTTACATGTTCTCTATTAAAGTCTAACGAACTTTTCTCTCTTGTTGCAATCACTAATTGAAAAAGATTTGATTCAAGACTATTAAGTTTGATAATCTCTTCAAAAAGATTAGTGTGCACCCAATGTCATGTAGCAGTTGGGCTAGCAAAGTAAAGGGTACAGGATCAGGCCATGCACCATCCAAAGTTCATAAATGCCCCAGCGACACCTTTGGCCTAAGTAAAAATAATAAAATTTTCAGTGAATATTTCCCTGGATATTGTAGCCTAGAACGCGAAATGCAACCAGTTTATCAATATTCTGCATACTTCAGCTCCTGTCATCAGTGGAGCAAGGGTTTTGATTTTCCTGGATATTAATCAAATGACGCTTTGAGAAAAGTTCTGTGGAGATGTTTACACCCATTTTCCAAGCGCAGTATAAGTAGCACCACACTCCATGACCGGTTAGTTGGATCTTAGGTTTGGAAATAAACAAGCAGAGGATGAGGCTGCACAGGTGCATGTAATGGTAGACCTCCTAGAATGTTAATGGGTGGTTGAGATGAAGTGCAATCGGTGGACTAATCTAAACCAAATTTCTGTAACCTTTGACTTTTTCCCACAGTGATAAAGCGCACAGTGCTGGAGCTCCACATCAAGGATGGGCTTAAAAGCTATGAGGAATTTCACTTCTTTAAAATGAAATGCTTTACGCTTATGCTAGACCTGTGCACGGGTAAAGCGATTGCTGTGATCACCCTGTCTGCAGTCATTGTGGAAGATTTAACCCAAATCCCCCACACCACAGTTGTGTTTGTTAACAAGCAGGAATCCCACCCGATCCACATCACAGTGGATAGCGCGCCCTTTATTTGCACTTTTTATTGTGCTTTTGGCCACAAGGCCCACACCTGCCCTTCCAAGGAGGGCATCACACAAAACGAAATCCTCCCAGATGCAATGGGAAGTGCAGACACCCATTATAAACCAGCTATAGATATCAATGCTGCTTCCCGTGGGGTGTGCAGGGGTGTAATATTCAGGTCAAACCTGTGTCCCCACAAGATTGCAATAAGCTCAATCAGGCCTATAGAGCATCTGCCAAGGCTGCAGCCACAGCCGCTTCCATGATCCCACCTGCCCAGACCCAGGATGACATTGAGTCATTAGCTGTTGAGGCAGCTCATAAATCCGTTCACCAATCATATTGGGCTAACCAACCTGAGGACCCAATAGATGATTTGGATTTACCTGAGCAATATTACCAAGCCTCAATCAAAACGGATTCTAACACCCATTTCCTTCTGAATTTTTGTCAACCTGTGATGATGCACCCCAGGAACACAAAACTTGAACATTTGAACAAACTAGCAAAAAAGAACACCAAAACTGCAACTACATCCAAAGTGATGTGTTCCCTTAAACCCTCATACAAAGGACTAGAGATGAGATCCAAAAAATTGCCGCTGTGAAAGTGGCAAAGAAAGGCCAAGGGGGCCCTTCCCATAGCACCTAAGGTGTGATGGGAGGAGCCTTCACAATAGGGATGTTAAACATCGCTTGACTTAGGGGCTTGACATCTTGGGCTAGGAAACTAATTTTTTAAAAAAAATTTACCATTGGACATCCTGGCCATTCAGGAAGCCCACTGTCCACACGGTGCTGAGGAAGCATAGGCAGCCATGCTCCTCCCCTCCCTTTCTTTTTGGTTGCTGAACTGTGGGGTGCTTATACTTGTTACCCATAAATTTAAATTTAATAACAAATAATTGAACCTTAATGGCCGTGTGCTTGCAGTGTCTTTTTTGTGGGATGATGAAGTGCACGCTATCGATAATATTTATGCCCCAACCTGTGTGCAGGTTCACAGGAATTCCCCTCAACTGTTACTTTCCTCCCACTTCCTCCAGATCCATTTGTGGTGGGCGACATGAATTTCTGGGCCTACCCAGCCACTGACTGCTTGCCTTCTGCGCTGGCCAGCAGGAGCACATCAAACTTCACATTCTAAAAGCCATTTTGGAGATATTTGATACTAGACCTAAACATGCACTGCTGCTCCTCAACATATCCCATCCTCATCTGCACAACGGTCAGCTGAGGTCTACGTCACGCATTGACCTTATTTTGCCCCATTGAACTTTTGTATCAGGTTGCACATTTTATGATGACATAATTGATTTCTCTGACCACAGGTTAGTGTTGTTTCTTTCTCTTTGTCGCACCCTGTGACAAAGGCACCAAAGTAGAGCACATTTCATCCACTCTAAGATCACGTCGCCCAAGTTTTCCTCATGGATGGACACCAAAACTTTGGCACCAGAGTTTGCCACACCATTCTGTGTGGACCCACTCTCTAACTGGTCAACCTTCAAAGCAAACACCATCTAACAGGCATATCACCTCTTATCACGTCACTCTCAGGATGCCTTAGCGGTCATTTTGCGCATGCTTGCAGAAATGGACCACCTGGAGTCTAATGTCCCTGCTGCAGGCTACAGCCCAGCTTAGGTCACAAGTGGGCAGAGGTGTCCACTCGCCTCAACGCACTGGTAAGGGAACACAAACATCACATTTGTGTATAGTACATAGCAAAAAATATAACGGTGGGTAACACGTGTTATGCATATTTTTTCTGAAAATTCTTTGCACCATGACAGAGTATGGCTTGCACACCGGTTAGGCGTCTGGACCACTCTGTCACAGAAAATCCAGTCAAAGTGACAATCAAAGCTTAAAACTATTACTCCAAATTGTATTTATCCAATCCAGTTGAACCGTCCAAAGTTGAAAAATTCTCAAAAGCGCAAATATCTACACCATTACACGTTATCCAGAGTTGATGAATTTAATTTATTGAGATGAACTATGGTGTGCCATTCGTGGTGTAATGCACAGGAAAGCCCAGGTCCAGATGGAAACCTTTTGAGTTCTATAGGAATATTTTAACTATTTCTCCACTTTGTTGCTAGCCTCAATGAACCAGTGTTACTGGAAACGCACCTCCTCCCTGGGGGCCAGAAGGCTTACACTATAACGCTGTTTAAAAAAGGGATAGGCTGGACTTGGCCAACTGGCGCCCCATTACACTTACTAACACAGATATTAAGTTATTTACTAAAATCATGATCAACAGCCTTAGGGAAGTTGCCTCTGATGTAACTTCCTCTGAGCTTTTTAGATTTATCCCCAAGGGTCTATATGTGACAACATACACTGTAGCCAACGTCTGCCAATCCACGGCTACTGGAGCACTTGTTTTCCTAGACGCAGAAGGCTTATTATAGGGTCAACTTAGATTACCTTGGAGCCTGCCTCAACAAGTTCCACCTTCCTCATTGGTTCATTAATTGGGTGATGTTGCTTACGGAATCCACCACAATAGTTGTGCGTGGCCCTGGATTCCTCACTGGCGTAGTTATCCCTCAAAAGGGCCTCCACCAAGGGGACCCTTTGAGCCCACACCTGTATAACTTCAGCCTCAACCCACTTTTACGCAATGTGAACGCCTGCCTTACTAGTGTCCATGTGCAAGGAAAAGAACCAGTTAAGATGCTGGCATTTGGCTATGATTGTGTGGTTGGGGTGTCTAACAACCAAGATGCATGTTTTGAGGCTATTATCCAGGATTACTTGAGGGTAAGTAATGCTGCACTTAACGCTCCAAAACTAAAATTATTCTCCTCAGTCAGTTCCAAGCCCGCTAGTCACCAGCACCCCGTTTCCTACCTGCTTCAGCTGCTAGCACATTGGTTCACCTGCCCCGCCCACCCCATACCACCCCCTTGTGCTCCTTTTGTCCAAGACTCACTGCTGGTCCGGTATGTCATTTGGGTGTGTGGCTGGAGGCGGAAGGGTACGCCTCATCAGTGATGGAGCACCATATTCTAAACAATGTCACAAAATGCATCGCTTCCCTCAGAGCCCACCAGACTACCCTCCCAGGCAGGGATGTGCTGGCCAACTCTATGCTCCTGTCCAAAGTCTGGTTTGTGGCCCATACTATCGCCTTTTCCCCATCTTCCTTCACCTCATTATATATCATACAAAGGTGGCTTTGGTTAGTCGCCCGCCGCCAGCACGCCTGGATGTCATGTTTGACCCTGCGCCATAGTTGTGGTATGGGCCTGCTCAACTTTGAGGCTCATGCCGCCAAAATGATGGGCGCCTGGATCGCTGCAGTCACCAACCTCGCACTGCAAGCCCAACACTGGTCACGCGTGGCCTTCTTTAACTTTTCCTGCGACCTGGGCCTCAGCAATCCTACCCACCCCATTCTCTATTAAAATATCTTGCTTTGCATTCCTCTGCGGCGGGCTTGCATGGATTTAGCCCCACTTAGAACAAATTCTCCTCTCCATGTGTGCTCTGAGTGGAAAATTAGCATCTGTGAGCACATCGACCAGAGGGGTTGCCCTACTCCCCGCTTCAAGCAGGAAGTCAAGGCCAAGCTGTTATGAACATTTGATACCCAAGAGGTCCCCTAACATGGCCGGAGTGGAATACCTGGACATGTTGGACATCCCATACTCCTTAGAAACCCAGAAAGCCATCTGGAAGTACACCCATCACCCTCTTTTTGCAGTCACAAGTTCGTTCCCATGTGTAGCGTTGTTTGAAATGGGTAGATTGTACTGCAAAGCGATCCAATGCATCACACTCCTCATGTGTTGTGTGTGACCAATATTGGACTTAGGTCAACCACCTGAAAGAGTGCCCAAATTTAAAAGCGAACTGGCGCGAGGTTCAGCGTCTCTTTTTGCCAGGTTAAACCGCAGACCTTCAGCCTCTCTAAGAACATCTTCGCCTTGTAATTGATTTCCACTATACAACCTTTCCTTCAAGCCTTAGTGGTTGCAATTGCTATGTGAACTATCCACATGGTTATCTCAAATGCCATTTCAGGCTATACTCCCACCCTCCAGGAAGTTGTACGCTAATTCCAGCCGCACCTTATTGACCACTTTCAATCATTGTTATTTATCTATATTTCATCCCCCCAATGACAGTAAGTCTCATCCTGGTTTCTGGTATGGTTTTTCAATTCAGACCCTTTTCCTTCATACGTGCTCAATAGTGGCGCAATTTTCTACACATTATACCACACTTCCCTTTAATTGACGTTCCCTCTGGCAACAGAAGACAGCATTAGCTTCTCTGGGGTGCCTCTATCTTACATAAGTGCTTTATAGTTTTACATATTGGAAGTGTTTATCTCATGGTCAGCCTTCCCCTAATAAAATCTAAAATCTATTAAAGTCTAACACAAGATATATATAGTATTGACAGATAATAGAATATTGAACATGATGTGAAGCATATTTACATTCAACTTCCACAAGAGAATTGCCACCTGGATACAAGAAGGGGCTAAATGTATCCAATCAATAAATTATATGGAAAAACCAATTGTTGGTAAGGCTCAATATGGTACTAGGAAATTTCTACAAAATGGTTTAAGCCCAAAGATACCCCAAGATGAATCCTGTTTAATAAAAATGGAGGATCATTGAAATGTAAGGTGACCATTACATTATGTATATTATGATATGTAATTTAAGATTTACCCACAAAAAGGCAAGATTCAAAAATCTTCCCAGTGGGTGACCTAAGTAATACCAAGTCTCATCTAATTTTGGAATATTCAACATACTTTTCATATCTATCAAAAAATATTCTCAAAGGCATTTCATAACCTTGATGCATATCCTGCCAAAGACCCTCCCATCCAGATTACTTCCTCAATTAAATTTACAATTCTTTTTTATGTGGTTTATTACTAAATGTAACATATAAAAACCCCTATTCTATACTGAAATAAAGTTGCGCCGCTATGACTATATCTCTATCTGGTACTTGATATCAATAAGTCCTTTTGCCAAACTTACCATAGGACGGATACTCTAGTTGATGAGATCTAAGTGTTACTTGGCACACTCAAACTAAGTAAAATACCTTTTAGTGATAATTAGACTTTTTCAAGTATTGACTATCAGGCTTCTTAAGCACAGCTCTATCAAGCCGCAAAAAGTGGAATCCCAACAGGCTAATGCTAACTTCATGGTCTTACCAGATTTTTAATGATATTTGCACTTAATTAATTGCATCATGGAAGACAATCTGATTGATAGTGTAACAAGCTGGAGAAAAAAAAGAATTAGAAAAGACGAAGAGCAAATAAGAAGTCCGCCTATCATCACAGTTGAAGAAGTACAAGAAAATCCAACTAATCCCAAATCTTGACTTCTAACCTGGATCTCCAACGAAGGAGGTTAAGCTTTACTTTATTAAGTCTTTACCCAGAAGAAAGAGCTAGCTGCAAAAGAGAAAGATTCTTGGACAGGACTCTCATGAACCTATATTAATCAGATATTCACACAAAGACATATGGTTCAGGTATGTTTTAATTCCGGAATATCACGTTATTCATATACACTAAATTTTGTCAAATTATGCTTCTATCAGGAGTCTATAACGGTGAGCTTCACGTCTTATTAATTTCAAAGGGCCTTAAGTTTGGCTTATGAACAGGTATTCAATTTAACTTCTCAAAGTATATTGGACATACGCTAACTGATCAAGTGAATTGCTCTTATATCATTCAACTCCATAACCAAATGTGTACCATTAATTCTATTGTTATCAAGTATGTGTTGATATCTAAGGGAGCTTCTTAGAAAGGATATTGTGAAATCTGTATTTTTTGGTTTTCTGCACAGGTTCTAGGTCTGCAATGAAATGATTGTTGAACAAAAAATAAAAATAATGTGGGTTAATGCTAATATTATAAAGACTACTATCCAGCTGTTTTTCTCACAACCAAACATAACCGTCAGGTTTATCTTATGGACAAAAACTGGCAACCTTCATTAAACACACATGGAAACTCTTATAAAACATCTCAGACAACAAGAAAACTATCCCTCCAACTCTATCCCAGGAGTTGGAAAACATCTGGATACAAGGGAATCTTTCCCTTACACTCTTGACATAAGAGTTCTTGAGAACACAGACAATTAGATAAGATAAACTATCCCTCAAATCCTTCCAAGGAGAAAAAATACATAATTGTAATATTTATCCAATATAAATTTTTCTGTAAGAGTTTTTACAGAAAAATTATAAAGGAAAAAATATAAATAGCTTATTGACAAATGACTTAATGCAAGAAATAGAGAAGTGCTAGTGTTTAGAAACAGCTAGCCAAATATTTTTCTTCACAATTGATATTAGCCCTATTTAAGTACCTTAAAACAACCATGTGAATTCCACTCACTTCTGGTATTTGAACCATCAATCAGTGTCTTTCACGTCTACTCGCCATAAAGGATTTTCTCAGTCAATCTTGCCTATGAAGTCCTTAGTGCTTGTATTCCCTCAGGTTGAGTGAGAATGTGTAAGTTTTTAATTTTATTAAAATAAGAGATTTACTAAGGGAAATTTAAGCCCAAGTCTTCCATTGGTGCCCAATGGAACGGCATCCAATGCCAATAGAATTAGCCCTTCACAAACTGCAACAACAATGAATGATGCATCTGCTCATCCATCTCCTTAATTGATATCCATTGCTAACTATATTATAATCCATCCTAGGTTGTATTCAAAGAGCGTGCCCTGAAATCTTCATCCAACCCCTGAGATTAATCTTAAAACGCTATAAACCTGCTTAGGTAATGGAACTATATACATAATGTTAGCAGGCTGCATTCAATTTTTAGGCTAACCCATAAGTTGTTGCCAATAAAATCGTTGTCAACTCAGCTGCAGACAATAACCACTAATTAACCAGCAACGAACCCCAGTTAATTTGAAGAAGATAATTTAATTGAATAGTAATTAAGGTAATGATTAAATTACTTGTCATCTTTGTCAGGGATACCTCAGTGAAACATTAGTAATTTAATAGAATTAAATCTAGCGATTTAGGTTAGTATTCCATTAGGAAATAAACCAAGCAATAGTTATCATTTAGATGATAACCCCAATATCCACTATCTAATTTTAGAATATAAATCAAACCCTAACAATAAAACAGATATTCAATATTATATTAAGCTGGAGGTTGTGGGCAATTTCAAAATCCCAACAGAAAAAAAGAAAATACTAAAGGGTTACTTGACGCACTCTCCCAAGAGCTCCAATGACAAGATGTCAAAGATCATAGTGAAATGGCAGGCTAAGCTTCTAATTGTTGTCATAATGAGGAAGAACAGTTTAAGCTCATCAAGTCCTTTGTCATGGTTAAATGACATCATAGTGGGGACCAACCCTAATGATAAGGCTGGCGACAGGAGGCCCAGAAGGTAAAGCTTCAGGCCCTCCCTGACCTCAGGCACACAGTAGAACAACGCTGGGTGCAAGCCAAGTATGCCCAGGTTGATACTAGTGAGGTGCCTAACGCCCAGTCCCTTACGTCAGCCCAGGCATTAAAATGGATGGTTTACTCAATTAATGCAGATGGTTCAATTCGGTTAGTTGAGGAACAGGGTTTTGAAACCCATTCCATCTATGAAATCATGCATGTGGGTCAAATCAAACTTCAATCAATTACCTGAATGAAGTTGGTTTTGGTGTTTACTACCAATTCGGATGGTAGTGTTTGCCTATTGGTAATTGGTGCTTGGGACCACTTCAGCAGTTTCCAAATTTTCCCAACAAAGTTCAATTATGTTTTCTGTGACCAACAATCCTCGTTGGTCGACTTGCTAATAAAACTTTTCCGTTTTCCCATTTTTTATGTTATCTCTAGTGATCCTGTGCACAGACCTCTTCAAGGAGGTCTTGCGCTATGTTAACCACACTATTATAAATGCTATTCAATTTTCAACTAATGCATTGTTGGGTCGCCCAGGTTCCCTCCAACCTGGGACGTTTACCCCTTTTCCATTTGTGCATGACGTCGTTTTTGGTGGGTTGTTTGCTATCATGATCTCACTTCTCTTCATAAGTTATTATTACTTCAGCACCCTCTGCTGGGCTCTTTTCAGGCAGAAAGCAAATTAGAATTAGACCGGCCTGCCAGCCTAGGTGCTGTAGACCTGAACGGCAAACCAGAATGCCAAGGGCACTGCTGCTGGTATGACATATATGATACTAGATAGAGTTTCACCAGTAACTTCCGGTGATCCAAAATCTTGTACAGGCACATAATAAAATACCAGACAAATATGACCATCAACCCTGAGGGGTGAATGAGTGCCAGCAGGAAGGGCAGTTTATTTTCAACATAAAAAACTAAAATTAGGGGAAGGCTTTTAATGGAAAATAAAGGAAGAAAGATCGACCAACAATAATCTCAGTGCAATGCAACTGATTAAATAGTGGTCTATTGATGAGGAAACAAGCTGAGATCAGGTCCCTCAAGTTCGACCTAACTGGCAAATATTTGGGAATGGGGGCAGATAAGCTTACTGGGAACCAACATTAAAGGAATTGGTGGCAGGCTGAGTCGCTGACAGTTTGACCTTTAATGCCCAAACCAAAATTGACTGCATTTCTGGCAGTTTGCACAACAGCATCTGGCATGACGAGCAACAGGAATCCCCCAAGGCGACCCCACGTAGGGGCAGTCCCAACTGGTTGGGAACGGGTTTGGGATGCCCAACCTGCCTGTGCCCAGTTGCTGGGCTGTTCGTTCAGTCAAAATTGTTTCATCAGCCACAATGCCTGATTTACCAGAAGGGGCATCAAACTATCACAGATGGTGTCTGATGCTGCTACCTGCATGTTAGGGATCATCCCTGACAATCTTGGGAGGGGGTTAATTTCATTGATTGCAGTGTTGGCCGAATCAAAACCATCAGTGATTCTGGCTGATGAATCAATCTTCATTCCTTTTTGACTATGTGGATTCTGATTATTGGGCTCATTTCTACTCATTTTTAGGCTGATTGACTTCATTTCGGTGATTTCAGTGCAAATTTCCCTGATCAGGCGTACAAGTTTAGGCGAGGTGAATGTAGCACCGGGGAGGGATCTGAAGAGGGAGGGATGTTATCCAGCGCTCGTCTACCATGTGAGTGAGGTCGCCCTGGCTGATGAGGGGTATAGCCACCATCTTCGGAGCCTTTTTACTTGGAAACAGGAAGAGGGCCCAATCAACACACAGGGGACGTTCCCCTGGACTTACAGCTCTAGTCAATTTCTCACTAACGGCTAGTTTCCTAGCATTGGCCTTTTGCACCGCTCACTACCACGCTGGAAACATAGAGTTATAGACACTCTCCTTACATCCTTGTTAGAGCAAGCCTTTTGACGAGTTGATGAGCTTAAGACCTATCAAACGTCTGAGACATAATCAGTACCTTAATTTGTATTTCTCATGTGGACTGTGCAAGCAGGATCTGGTATCCTGTGTGACACAGGTGTCTACACATTTCATTACTGTGCAACTAAAAAATTTTGAGAGAGATAAGAGGCAAATCACCTATATGAGATAGAATTATATAAGTCACTGATGCCTCAATGAAGCTGAGCACCGCTGGAATATTCTCACAGTAGAGGTGAAAGCTAAGACTGACAAGTCTCCTCTGAGAACTGAATGCAAAGGGATGAAGTGTTACAGATTCAGCTAAGAAGAAATAGACTTGGCTCCCAGTTGGGGTGCGCAAGCACCCAATGGAGGCCCCAGAATGCCAAAGGCATAGCGGACTGAGCGACTAATAAAAGTGGGGTCTATGGGAGATGTGAGGAAAGTAAAAGTTCTGTAACGTACTGAAGGCCCCCAAGGCAAACCAGATGTTTGCATTGGGGGCAACTACAAGTCTTGCGGGGGCAACCCCCAAGGGTGGGAGAGGCAGGGAAGATGACGTCCCTCCTGAGTTCATGATTGCTGGCCTTCAGATCCAGATAGGAGGCTTTCACGCCAGCGAGGGATGGCTCAGAGGCTGCCATGTGATCATAAATGTGATTGGAGGTATGGTAAGACCCATGAAAGGGGCTGGGACCGAGCTTCCCCTGGATGGAGCGCTCTAGGTCCCCCTGGTGGGCTGAGTTTGCGGTGGCTGAGGCTACTATGGAAGCCAAGTCCACAAGCAGTGGGGCAGGGGCGCTCAGGTGCTGCTCTAGCTGGGGAGCAGTTTTGGAGGACTCAGTGACCGAACAGATAGAAGGGTCTCCATTAAATGGACGCGTAAAAACAAATGAAGCAGCAGGTTCATCATTTGGGGTGAGGCGGATTATCATTTTTATGATCTTCTGCATGTGGTGGGATCGAGTGACCATATATAACAGTTGGCAAACATTGGCAGGAGGATTTAGGTGACAGTGCGCTTTGGCAGATTGATCAGTGGAATTTTTAGAAAATTAAAGAGGTAGATGGAGGCTGCGGCAAGCTAGGTGGGGTATTCAATTTTTTATTCAATAAAAGGGAAAGAGAATGAACTGACAACTACCCCCAGCTGGGGCAGTTGCCTTTTAAACTGGGCTGAATGCATGAGGGAGGTATTGAGGGCTTGGTCATTTGGGGGTTGGTAGAGGGATTTGGTTGGCTGGCTTAGAGAAGGTAGAAAACTGCTCCAGATTTTGGCAAAAGTTGAGAAAACTTTTGCAAATTTTCCCAGATTCTTGGGGCCAAACCAAGTTGATACTACCGATCTGGGTCCTGATGAACCAAGTCTACCTGTTTGCATGGTTTGGGTGGTCCGGATTCATTTTAGGAGACAGGGGTCCTTGGATCAGATTATTTGTGATTTGAGCCAATCCCTCATTTTGGGCTACTTGTGTGATCCAAACTCCCTGGTCCCTTTTGAAGCGTTGGGTCAGATGGTCTGAGTTGTTTGGACCCAGGTTCTAGATCTGAACTGTATCCCAATCTGATTTTTGGAGCAGACCAGTCTGGACTGGCTCCCCCAGTCCGGAAATTACTGGCCAGGCTCCAATGTTGGGAAGTGTCATTTTCCCAAAACTTGGACATGGTTTGTCTGGGGTCTGGGTGGTCCCAGGGGCCTCTCCATGCCCTCTGATGTGTGCAATCTCCCTACAGACCCCTTCTATCAAACTTATTAGGGTTTAAGAGGGGGGAAGAGGTGGGAGTGTGATATCTTTGGGTGGAAAAGCAGTCACTTAACGCGCTCATCTATCACATGGGCGAGGTCGCCCAGCTGTGACAGAGGGTCCACTGGGGCCTTGGGGCCCCTTTTTGTCCGGAAGGGGTGCTGATCCCTATCCTGTTGAAAGGGCTGGTCCCAAGACTTACATGAAGGAGGACTTTAATCAGTGCATTGGATTTCTTGAGGATGAGAATAAACACTTGCAAATTTATCACTCATCCACTCATCAACAAGTCCATGATCTTGAAATCTGCGTTAAAAACATTGAGAATTCTAAAGTTGACCCTGAATCAAGAATTTATCTGCTGTATTTCACACCAAGACTTACTCTAGAGAAAATGGAGCAGCATCTCAATTATCTGCAGAATCAAATATGTTGGCTCTTTTGTCAAGTTGTCCAGAGCAACATAAAAACCAAAATTACTCACTCTGAGGCTCCCAGAGTAAACGTTATCACTTTATTGGAAATTACTACCTTTAAAACTACATTCAAGTACAAGATTACACCTGGAGAAGAGACTATTGCATCTTTCCTCTACGTCTATGAAGCTTAAATTAAAGGTGCAAATGATCGTCAAAAATTTAAGCGTATTTTATCTTATTTTATCTAACTGGCTCAAGAGGTTATGGTACCTCATATGTACATATGAACACCTGGAGTTATGTGAAGAAAGCGCTCATCAAAGAATCCAGTTCCAGGCAAAGCTTGAGTATAAAGAAACTTACTTCATGAGAATTGCGCTATGACAAAAGTGAAACCCAGGCTGAATTTGCTGAATGCTTTTATAACGAAACCAGACATTTATTACCTCAAAGATGCTTACATTGGACAATGATGTAGCTGCCGTTGTTTCTGATTTACATATTAATCCTGATCTATCCATGCACGTCTCATCTGTCAAACGAAGCTTCTACTCTGTCTTAGACATTAAAGAAGCCCTGTTTGATGTGGTTGATTACAAAAGCAAGAGACCTCCTGAAATTCATTCAAAAGACCCAGAGTTTATAATGTGGAGCAAGCAAAGCCCAAGAAAGTGGAGAACCCAAGCGTAAATACTGAAAGGAGAATAGCCACACTGAAGACATGAGTTCTATGAAGATTGCTGCCCTTGCTGAGAAGGGAAAAGGGTATTCATTATATGGTCAAGTACCTCAAAAGCTAATCAGCATAAAGTACATGAAAGTGAAGCATTGCTGATCGCTCATCTCATGTGCATTAAAAAACGGTTCTAGCAATGACTTTAAAAGGAAGTTATGAGGACACAAAAATTGTTCTAGGCAACCCACTGAGCTTTTCATTACAAATACCTTGAATGTCAAAAGTCTACAAAGCCCAGTTTCTGAAAGACACTTACCTAAGTCTTTTCATAGAGTACCCCAAAATGATTGATATAACCATCAATGCTGATCAATACCTTGGATTGTTGATATGACCCATCTCAAGCGTGCATATTTTAATGGAGATCAAGAAGAAAAATCCTGAGATTGCAAGGAAGCTCAATGCAGTGTTCCGCCTTAAAGAGGTGTTAGCCCCCCACCAAAGTTTAGAGGAATTATTAAAAAAGTAGAAGTGGTAATTCAGATTATCAGAGCAATGGCTATCGTTAATAAGGAATCTACAATCAATGTTTTTCATCCTGTATCATCAAGATCAAACTTACTTTGGGCCAAAAGTATGCCCAGGAGTATATCACTGCCAATACAAACAATTTTAAGGCAATATGTGCATATACAACACTGCCAATTCAAGTTGGTAAATTAGTTTTATTAGCTCCTACAGTTTCCCTGGACAATAGCCAGTATGATATGCTTATCAGGATTCAGTTTATGATTAAAAATGAAGCATCTATTAATCTGAAAGAGGGTTTCTTATCACTCCTCAAATATAAAGTTCTGTAAGGGCCCTTGCCATGACCATTGAATTGGATCAGGCAATATACCCCTTAAATTGAGGAGAGGAAAATGGCCCAAGCATATCCACTGTACAGATAGGATATTTAAGCTTATCCCAGATATGCTGGGTATCCACTGCTCTTCACAACCTTATTTAAACAACAGCCTGAAATAGAAGAAGATTTAGCTCTTCTATAGCTCTTAAATCTTCAAAAATTATAATAAAATCTAAAGTGTTTGCAAAGAAATCTATATAAAAAACAGCTTTTAAATCTTGATCCTTGTCAGAAATCCAGCAAGGGTTATGCTCGCTGGTGCTATGTGCCACTGGATCCCACAATGGAATATTTTAAAATAAATAATAAAACCCTAAGAAAACTAAGTTTATTACTTTTTGCTTTTTATTTGTGCGGGGCAAGCTAAAAAAAAGCTCCCTATTTGATACTAGTATTTCATATTTAAACTAGTTCAAATATCAGGGCCATGGGAATTTGGGGCTATAGTGTTAAAAAGCTGAGTCGTCCAAATTAGGAAATATAGGCTTTCAGCCTATCAGAACGAGGGTAAATATTCTGGGGCAAAATAAACCCATGTGGTAATGATTTGATAAATTGCACCCAATCACCAGTGGGTAAAATCTTCTCACCTTGGGGAAGAACAGACCTATGTGGTAATGGATACCTCGAATTCAGCTGAGGAGTTGGAACAATCCAACTATCAGTTTTTATTAAGCTGAAATTTATTGAAAATCATATTTTCCTGATGGGTAGGGTTCCACCAAGAATCCGCCAGGGTCTTTTTGCCAATGGTACTCATATCCTCATTAACCATAATATTGTTAGAAGATAAGACATGTAATTGGCCGATCATAGTAGTAGATTTGGGGGCATTTTTACCTCCAACATTTTTTACAAAAAGTCGAGAAGGAGAATGTCTGACAATCCTCAGAAAGGTCATAAATATAGAGTTCCTTTAGGCTAAACTTCCTCAAGCGGTCAAACAAACATTTTTGCAAACATCAAAACCAAGGATGATGTAAGAATGCAAGAGCCCCAGAGAGCTAGCAAAGATCACCAGAGAAGACTACAAAATTCTACCATAATTTTTTAAACTGAGATATTGCACAAAAGTACTAATTTTCTTGAGAAGAAACGCGCATCCTGTTGTCAGTAAATGATATGTAGTCCACTCTTACCCTTTATTAAAGTTATAAAAATCTGTCACTCTGAAAATGGTAGAGAGCTGTTTTATTTAATCACATCCTTTAATAGAGAATTAATCCCGCCAAAGAAACACGTTTATAAATTTTTATAAAATTTATAAAAAAAAGGTTTTTTAAAAACCACTGCAACCTATGGTGGGCTCACGTTCATAGATCTCATTATTGGTAGTGGCCATCTCTCTTATGTTTTCAGCCTTGGCATCTCTAGGAAGAGAGAATTCCAGGAATTATCCCCAATAAATGTTGCGACCACCAGTTTTCAAAAACTGTATAATCAGACTATCAGCTTGAATCGAGCATAATCATCTTACTCAATCTTCTAAAACCAAAATGAAGAATTAAACTAATATGTCAGATAAGGTGTTTGAAAATGAAAATGGGATTGTAATTGACAACAAAGTTGCCACTTCTCATTATCTAGTGCAAACCCAGGTTAATTTTGTCATTGATATCCATGTACACCCTAGATGGTTATAACAGCCACCCCAGCCCAACTCACCTAATATCCCTTCAGTGCAAGAAGCATGGTTAAGATTTTTTGCTAGCACTCTTCTTAGTGATTGTAATGGGGATGATGTTTATTGACCAGCATTTCCCGCACTTTTCTACATACAAATATTACTCTAGAATAATAAGAGTGGCAAATCCGTGGAGTTTATGGTTACTATAATGTTTATTAGATTACCCCAATGGAAGCCAAGCCAATATTGACACCTCAGTTGCCTGAAAAGCTACCCATGTAAGAAAATAATGAATCCATAAAGAAGGAATATACTTGTCTGGTCAACTAATCTGTTCTCACTTTGCCTTTACAATATTCTACCTCTTAAAGAAATATGAAAAAGCTCCCCAACTCAGTAGATGCAGCTAAAGGCATACCATTTTATGCTACCAAGGAGGTAAAAAATCAAACCAGGTGAGCAAATAGTAATTTTTATTAACATAATCATGTGTATACCCCTAAAATGCTTGCTACATATAGCCAATGTTGATGGAGTCAGTAGATCTGAATCAAGAGTTTTACCAGGAGTCCTCATCCAGATTAATAGAAGCCTATTAAGCTATTACTTTAATCTTAACTAATTAAGATATCTTAATCAAAGAACATCAAGTGAATGGCAGGGTCAATTAATTCCCATCAATAAAATTGACAAGGTACATTTAATTGGTACTCTCCTAGATTTTGGCTTTAACCAACAAATTTAATTTGCGCCATTCCTCAAGTCCAAGTATCCAATAAGTCTATCAGGAGGAACTTGAGAAGGTGTTTCAACTAATTGAAGATTATTAAGATGTTTTCTCACGTCAGATGTCAACCATGTTCACATGAAAGCTTGGACACATAGTGTCAACGATGGAGATTCAACCCTTATTTGATTGAAGCAATATAGGAAGTTGAAGGTAGAAGAGCAATATGTGATGACTGAGCTCAAGCATTGATTGGATGTAGGTTTACTTATACCTTCCTAGAGTCTATGTTCATCACCACTGTTACTTATAAAGAAGAAGGTGGTGGTCACAGAGTACTGATGGATTACAGTAAGCTAACAGCCTAGCTAACAGTGAATAGCTATTCAATCCCTTAAACTGATAATGCTTTAGCTTGACTATTCAGCTAAAATTCTTCTGCACAATATTCCTCGCCAGCAGCTACTGGCAGATGAATCTATCACCAGAAGTCCAAGAAAAATGAATGTAGATATTCATGAATTGATTATTCCAATCTAACTGGCTCCTACAGGGTTATGCAATGCTCTTTCCTTTTTTTAATGGGCAATGTATCACACTATGCAAGATCTTAAACTAAGCAGTGTGATTGTATACTAGATAAAATTATAGTATTTTTTAAAGCCTATAATTATTTAGACCACTTCAAGTCAGTTTTACAACATTTGAAAGGAACCACATCATAGTAAAGCTTGCAAAATGTCCTTCTTCTAGAAGGAATATAATTTTAGTATATCAAATATTGTAGGAGCGATTTAATCATTGTATAATAAAGTTTAATCAATCTCTAAGTGCCTGAGCTAAAGAGCCTATGAAACATACGGGTAATTCTTAACAATGATGAGATTTTACATCAATTTATTACTAATTTCATTAAACTCGCTGAACATTTGTCCTTTTGCTTGACAAAAACACACTTTTTGTGTGTGGAGTAGAGCCAAGAACTGCATTAGAGACCATGAAGCATTTATTGAAGAGAAGACCAAATACTATGCATTTAAAATAAGGGAAGTTATTCAACTTATATACAGATGCCTCTGATAAAGCTGTAGGGCTATTCTCTTGTAATTAAATGATAAAGGATATATCAACTGATGTCTTAATATGCTAAGAAAGCTTTTAAAAGCTGGTTCATATTAAAGTGTCATGTAGAAAGAGTGCCAGGCTGTTCTCCTTGCATTAAAACATTTCTCACTTCCTATATGGCACAAACTTTAAAGTTTTACAGACCACGCTTCATTAAGGTGTCTGCAAAACATGAAAGATCCAACAGGAAGACTACCCCAATGGGCTCTCAAACATCAGCACTACGACTTGAACATTATTCATTGAGCTGGGAAAAAGCACATTAATATAGATTGATTGACCCAACTGTCATTACTATATTTAGACAATAGTGAAGATGAAAGGTTACATAACATACCCATGGGAGCCCTTCTCTCAGGAGTGCAAGAGGTACCTGTTCAGAAGATTCTAAAGCGACATGCTTTATATACAAAAGCTTTCATTGAATGATCTTTGTAAAAAAGTCAGAATAAACTGGATAACTTACTTGCAACTTTCAGAAAAGATACAAGTTATAATGGAAGCCACAATACTTTAGGACATGGAGCCAGTAAAAACTTATAATTGGATCAAGTATTGCTAATTTTGGGAAGAGATACTGGACTTTGTAGTGAAAGTCTTAAATTCTTGAATCAATTTTAAGAAGAAGATGGTGCATAAGGCAAGTACAAGTCTTTGCCATGACCCCTCAGCAGCCATTTCATACAAACAGTTTAGATGTTGTAGGTCCGCTACCTGAATCCACGGAAGGAAACTAAAATATCCCTTTAGGTATTGATCATTTCATGAAATGTGTCAGGAGAGTGTCTATAACTCTCCAGTTCCCAGCGTAGTGGTGCACAGAGTACAGGACCAACGCAAGGGAACTTATCATCAGTATTAAATAAAAGAGAGTCTCTCAGAGATTGCTTGAGTTAAAAAAACATAAGGCAAGGGTGTTAAGCATAGTGTAGAATAATAGGAATTTTACAAACAGCAAGACTTGGGTTGACCCCAAAGCGGAGTCCATATCCAAGCGATGTTCTGTGCAGGAGTGTACAGCTCTAGTCTAGAGGGGACCCAAGCGGACCAGCTGTGCACCAGATGAGAGGTTGAAATCTGCACAAACAACATGGCTAACGCTGTTTGAGACATACCTAAAGAGTATGCGAACAGGTTCGTCCAAGTTAACATAAGAAACTTAAAACGAAGAAAGGGTTTATTAAAGGGAGGAAGACAACCAACGATTAAGGTTGTTATGTAAGAATAATTTTTAGGTTGAACTGGGAAATCATCCATTGGAGAAAGCGGTGCTAAGCCCAGATTCGCTTATAAGTATGCACTTCCATCTGACAGAGTACTATACTTTAAAATTGTCAAAACTTGAGTAATTAATTGATGTCAAGGCTGACCCAGTCTGAAGATTTTGTAAATTGAACGGGTTACAAACCCCCCATTCACCAAGTGACTGAATTGAATCATCATCATTTAAATGTTAACTTGTCTGTTTTAATGCCAGAGCCAAACAAGGGGGCTGGGCATTATGAACCTTACCTGGACCAACATGGGCATCTCTGTCCTTTAATGTCATGAAAAGGCAGAATAAGTCTAGACCGGCCTGTCAGTCAGGATGTGTGAGCACCCAAAAAGCAAGCCAGAATGCTAGTGGCATTGCCGCTTGTACGACGTTTTATGGAGCCACAAATTGGGTAACAATGTCATGTTGATGTAGGGTGATCGTGAAAAGGAACCTGATATTGAGACAAATAGAAATCAAACCAGACACTGAAGGTCTTACTGCAGAGAATTGTGCTACTGGGTCTACCTCTCCAGGGTTGCTGGTGGGAGGGTACATTACTAAAATAGAGACAAGGGGGCAGATCCTTGTTTGAAAATGAGTCATATAAGGCTATAGAATTCCCATATCTTGATAGCGGATAGCTTCGATAATAGGGTTAAATTCTCTAAAGTTTCTTGTGCGTTGGATCCAGTTGACTAGGGTGAGAGTGATTGTAATTATCAAAACTGGTAACTCCCATCCAGTGTATGGACTGACGGACCACCAGGTTAGTGCCATCAGGAATTCAGCAAGAAGAATTTAAGTAAATAAAAAGTTGGGTACTATTTGGTTTTTTTTTAAAGGAAAAAAAATCAACCAATAATTTCCTCTTGCGATGTTACTGATTACTTAGTGTTTGATTGGTAGTGGGTCAAAGCAGGGATCAGGTCCCTTAAATTTGACCTAACCCGGCAATTTTCAGGGGAGGGGACAGATAATTTTAATTTTTACTGACATCAAAGGATTTGGCGGCAGGCTGAGTCACTATCAGTTCAGCCGTGAACGTCTGGGCCAAGGCTCAACTGCATATTGCGCTTAGCGTTACAGAGTCTGGCCCAACGAGCAACAGGAAATCCCCAGAGCCACCTCACATAGTGGCAGTCCCAATTGGTTGGAAACAGGTTTGGGATGCCCAACCCACCAGTGCCCAGTCCCTGGGGCGTTCATTTGACCAAATGAGTTATGTCAGCCACTACTCCTGATTCATTAGATAGGGGTCTTGAATTATCTGCAAATGACCCCAAAGGTTCCATCTACTCATTGGAAATCATCCCTGATGATTTTGAGGAGTGTTTGGCATCAGTAATCATACTGCTAACTGAGTCAAAACCATTAGCTATTCTAGCTGATAATTTGATACTTGTTCCTCATTGACTATTAGGTTTCTGATCATTGGGCTTTATACCTGTTGGTTTCAGACCTTTAATCTTTTATTTGGTAATCTCAGTATAGATTTCCTCAGTTTGGTGGACAGGTTCAGCAGAAGTAAGCGCAGGTACTGGGGGAGTGTAAGTCCCGTGGAATGTCCCTTAGTGTTGATTGGGCCATTTTTCCATTCCTTAGCAAGAAGGCACTGAAGAGGATGGCGGTACCCCTCATTACTCAGGGAGATCTCGCTCACATAGTAGATTAGCGCTGGGTAACAGCTCTTCCACTTAGGATTCCACCCCCAGTACCTACACTCACCTCGGCAGAACTGTTATGGGGAATCAGAAAAATCTGCGCTGAGATTATCAAATTGAAATTAATTGGAACTAATTCAAGTTGCAATCTGCCCAATGTTTGGATCTAAAATGGCCAGAAAGGTATGAAGACTGAGTTATCAGCCAGAATGTCTGACGGTTTCAATTTGATTAACATGCCAATCAAACAAATCACCTCCCTACCAAAGTCATCGGGGATTATCCTCAATGGGCAGGCTAAAGCATTGGGCGTCATCAACAAGGGTTTGAAGTCCCTCATTGACAATTCTGGCGTTGAGGCTGATGTGATGCCACTGACCAAATGAACAGCCCAGCGACCAAGCATGGGCAGGTTGGGCGTCCCAAACCCATTCCCAACCAAATGGACCTGCCCCTATGTGGGGTGGCCTTGGGGGTTCCCATCGCTCGTTGGGCCAAATACCATCATGCCAACTGTCAGAAACGTAGCCAAGCCTCAGGTCGGACATTTGAGGTCAAACTGACAGTGACTCGGCCTGCCGCCAAATTTTTGATGTTGGTTCCCAGGGAACTAACTCACCCATTCCCAAATAATTCGCTGGTTAGGTCAAAATTGAGGGTCCCATCCTGGCTTATCACTACCCCAATCGACCACTATTTAATTAGTTGCATTGCACTGAGAAAATTTGTTGGTCGATTTTCTTCCTTTTCTTTCAATAAAATTTTTGCCCAAAAAAACCAATCAATTTTTATTGCATTGTTCCTTCTGAATGCATCCCTGATGGCGTTTCCATGGTGGCCTGTTGGTCCATATACCAAATGGGCTCTACATTTACTTGTGGTCACTATGGCCCCCTCTGTCATTGATTGGATTTAGTGATTCAGATATTTTTCGTTTTACAACCCAGCTATCATGAACTTCTGACAACAATACATGGGGATCTTGTGGCCTTACATCCACCAACTGCAAGAGATAATCCATCTCCTTGCCTCCTCAGTTGAAATGACCCCATATGCCGATGAACTCATTGAGACTATTTCTGTAATCCCACCCCCTGCAGCAAGCCCCCTGGGTCAGGGATGGGCACATTGTGGTTCATCGTCAGAATCATACTCACAGTTGTCCCACACCAACAATTCATCATTTCACAATGCTGGCTCCATATCACATCATACGGTTGGCAATGCCTCTGGCATTCTGGCTTGCTTTTTGGGTGATTACGCATCCCAACTGGCAGGCTGGTCTAAACTTCTTCTGCCATTTCCATGACAGGGAGGAATCTTTAGAGGGAGTGCTGTTTCCCAACGCTCATCTTTTATGTGGGCAATGTCACCCTGGGTGACAAGGGGTGCAGTCGCCCTCTTCAGAACCTTCTTATTTGGAAATGGGAAAGTTGCCCAATTCATGCAAAGGAAGTGTTCCCTGGAACTTGTATTACCATTTTCTTTTTCCAAAGGAGGGGCGCCACCACCAGGAAGCTGCATGAGGGCTACATTCTTGTGAGCCTTGGGCAACATGATTGCCATTAAAGTTGCAACTTTTTTGGGGGGGACGGGGAGCGTCGGGATGGGACTCATGAAACGTTCTTGACCAGTTCCATGCAGTTAGTGCAATCTTAGGCCATAACCCAACTGTTCTCATAGGCCGGATGGCCCTTTTCAGGTGACAAGATACTGAACTGACCTTCAATATTTGTGGGATGCTAACTTGTTTACCACAACGGCCTCCTTCACATCCTCAATTACAATTCTCTCTGGATCCAAGGGAACAGTCCCCTTAAATAGGGACAACTGTGAAACGCGGAAGACGGGGTCTGTTTCTAATGAGCAGGCAGCTTTAACTGGAAAGCACCATTGACCAAGTCTTCCTCCACCAAGTGGGACCTGAACGCTTACTTGCAAACTTCTGGGAGGGTACCTGCATCTGCAAATGGTGCATATAGAGCATAATATATGAACCCACCACTATTTCATGGCCAGGAAGCCAAATATAATCTGCAAACCGCTTGTAATTTTTGATAGCTTTTGTGAGATGCTCCTGCATTAAGGGATGAGTAGACCAAATATGCTCAGCATGATCCGTGGTAGCTGGGACCTCAGGGCGCAAGCAGGGACCAACCAAAAATAAGGGATTATACCCTAACGTTGCTTCATAAGGAGAAACCCCTGTAGAAGCGTGAATTTTGTTGTTGTAAGCAAATTGAGCGAGGGGAAGGTCATTAGCCCAGCTATCCTGTTTGGCTGCAGAATAGCAGTGCAGGTACTGTTCTAAGATTTGATTAGCATGCTCTGTTTGAACATTGGACTAGGGTTGATATGCTGTGGAATGGCAGGGGAAAAATTTTTAATATGATAAGAGTTCACTCCAGAACTGCGCTGTGAACTGTGGACCATGGTCACTGATGATCTCCTACGGAAGACCAAACATAGAAAACACATGACGCATGAAAAGATTAGAGTTTCTTCTGACATAATTGTGGAAGAACATGGAATAAATAAGAAAAATTTGGTAGAATGATCGACCACCACCATCACTGCCATAAACCCATTAAAACAGGGAAGTTCCACAATAAAATCCCCGGACACCAATGTTCATGGACCCTCTGCCTGTAGTAAAGGGTGTAAGAGGCCATTTCTTTCTGAACGATCCAACTTCACCCATGTGCAGGTAATGCAATTAACAATCCAGGTTGGAACTTCTTTTGATAAACCCGCCTATTTATAAGTCCGTTTGATCAAATTGATACATTTCATATTGCCCAGATGGCCAATTGTAGGAGGATCGTGATGCACTCAAAACACCTTGGTTCTAAAGAGAGAAGGAACCCAAAACTGCGACTGAAAATAGATGAGACTCTCCACCAAGTAATATAGGGAATGTTTTTGAGATTGAAGGGACAGTTGATAAAATAACTCCACTCCTTTGGGGCAGGTCATTTGAGCTGCTAAAGCCTGAGAAATGAGCAGCGAATCCAGAGCCAAATCTGGTGAGGCGACCACAGGTGGAACAATAGACAAAATTTGAGTGGAGGGAACCATGGTAACTAAATCCATTTCATTTGAGTCCAAGAAACAGTGGGCCAGGTTGCAGCTAAGAAAATTGGGGAGCACATTTAGCGCGCCTTTCATAACTTCATATTTAAAATTGAAACTGCACAAATCCTGATAGGTATGAGCTTGCCTATGTGCCAATTTCTGTGGTTAGTGGATTTACAGAAGGGCTTGGTGATCCGTATGCACAGTTTACTCATGTTGGGCACCCTGTAACAGATACCTCCAGTGAGTCAACGCCCATGCTACAGCTGCCAACTCCTTATCATAGATGGCCCATGATTTCTCAGTAGAGGAAAATTTCTAGGAAAGGTAGGCGACCAGATGTTTTAAGCCATCGTGCTAATGGAGCAGAACTGCACCCACTGCCAATGATGAAGCATTGCAAGCAATGATATATGGTTTAGAAGGGTCCTCATGTTTTAGGATGGGGGGAGATAAGAACACCTCTTTAATTGACTCAAACGCCTTCTGGCACTCAGGTGTCCAACAAAAAGGCACATTCTTACCCGCGAGGGGGTGAAGCGGAGCAGCTAACTGGGAAAGGGCTGGGGAGAATTTCTTTAGGAAAATTATAGTGCCCAAGATACTTCATAATTGTTTTTGGGTTGTTGGAGTTGGCCATTCACGGATGGCATCCAACTTGTTGGGGGAATTGCATAATCATCTTTTAGGACAAGGTTCACAAGAAAAGTAACTTCTTCCTTAAAAAAACTCACTTTTCAAAGGCTTCACGAATAGGCCTACCTTATGTAAAGCAGCCTCTACCACTTCCAAGTCTTTTGCATGTTTTTTAGGAGTTGGGGAGTGAACCAAGGTGTTGTCAATATATGAAACCGCGAAAGTGAAACGGAGGTTGCCTAGCACACTATTGATCATTCTTTATAATGTGGCTGGCGCATTATTCAATCCAAAGGGATTTACAAAAATTGAAAGATACCTCATTTTGTTCAGATAGCGATAATCCATTTTTGCCCTTCCATCACCTGTATTTGGTTGAAGACATTAGTGAGATTAAGCTTGGAGAACACACAAGTCTTGGCAATCACTTGACAGATAGTTTGCTCTAGGGTAAAGGGTAGAGATCGTGTACTGTAATTTTGTTTAGGTGTCTATAATCCACGCACAAATGGAGAGAACCATTGGCCTTTTTGGTGAAAACTATGGGAGATGCAATGGGTGATATTTCTATAAATAACCATCCTTTCTTCAGCATCTCGTGTAACCAGGTGTTAAGCATCCTCCTCCTCCGCTGTGTGTGGATATAAGGGAGAGTTGATATTCACCAACTGTACCGTTGTTAAGGAATCCTAAGTCAAACTTAGTATTCATGGGAAGACAGTCCGCCTTCTCAGAATCAAAGATACTTCGATAGCACATTAATTCTTTAGGAAAATCAGATGGGAGGACCGCAGGGGGAATGAGGGAAGTGATGGAACTGCGGCCTTGAGTTTTCTTAAGGGTATCAACTAAAGGAAATTCTCCTTCCGTTCGATCATTAACAGTTGACAACATATTTGACTCCAGGTGAATTCAAACATGTTGTTGGTGCCACCATCCAACCCCCAAGATTACTGAGAACACTAAGTTTGGCATTGTGGAAAACTGATCACAAAAGCTAAACTGATGTACTGAGAAAGGCATTGGCCGTCAGACAAGATATGAGGTATGTGAGGCTGATGAAGCAACCATCACCAAAGGACCTACATCCAGTCAAGCTCCAATTGTTGGGCTAGTTCAACACTCATAAAATTACCCGCGGCTCTGGTATCCACCAAAGCCTCAAAGGAGACGTGGTGAGACCTAATACTAATCTTCATAGGTAATAAAAAGTAGTCAAAGTTTTGTTTATTGGTAGATTTGGTCATGTCCGCTGAAACTGAAGAGATGGCCAGTAAATCAGGGAAAGGTTGGGGACCTTTTTGGGAGCAAAGTTGGAAAGATTAAGGGCTTGGGAATAAGCTACCTCAATCTGGGCTTTTACTGATCCATTGATAGGTGAATCAGGATAGCTTGACTCGGCCTTGGGGGTATTGACAGATTCTGCGGCCAGGATCAATACTGGGTCAATGGTAAGGACTGAATCTGAGTCGTCATTGGGTAGTCCAATCATATAATTTCCCCCTTGAAAGTGGGAAGCATGGCGAAGGGAGGCGTTGATGGTAGTCACAGCTTTACATATTTGATCCACTGTTCCAATAGGGGTGGACCAAACTTCGTGATGGGCAGAGGCAGAATCCAGCACTGATAAAAATATTGCTTGGAGCATATCATTAGAAACCTCTAACATGGGGGCCTGTTCTTGGAAGGTTGCGATTAATGAAGCCAATCTGGGAGCTTCAGCCAAGGAAGAAAGCATTTGAAATAAATGGTCTGCATGCAACACAGGGGGTTTCAAAGTCGTCAAGACTACTGCAACTAGTGAGGTGAAATCTCCCACTTATGAAGTAGAACTCAGAAGTCCTCATATCCACCAACAGGCATCTCCTTCTACTGCATTCAAAAGGGTGACCCCTTGTTGGGCATTGGATAGCGCAGTGGCATTATTAAGGGCAATAGCAGAACGCATTTTTACCTCAGCAAGGGTGACAGAACTTGATTAACAATGTCTTGGGAGGGAACACTCAGATTTCCTTCTTGAAAATTAGGTGAGGGAAGGGTAGTTATTCATGGCACTCTGATGCCCTGTAGGAGTTTCTCCAAAAAAATGCAAACACTACCCATAAAATTGGCAAAGGACCAAACAATCAACAGAATGCAGACTACTGAATGCACGTTCCTTTGGTAAAGGGATACCTCAGTGCCCAATTCAAAGAGAAGGGCGGAAATGGCAGGAAATAATAGCTGGTCAATTATGTCATGAAAACGGCAGAATAAGTTTAGACCAGCCTGCCAGTCAGGATGCATAGCACCCAAAAAGCAAGCCAGAATGCCAGTGGCATAGCTGCTCATATGACGTTGTATGGAGCCACAAATTAAGTAACAATGACTCATTGATGTAGAGTGAGTGTGAAAATTAACTCAATAACAAACCAAATAGAAATCAACCCAGACACTGAGGGTCTTACTGCAGGGGATTGTGCTACTGGGTCTATCACTCGAGGGTTGCTGGTGGGAGGGTACATTACTAACGTAGAGAAAAGGGGCGGATCCTTGTTTGATAACGTGTCATATAAGGCTATAGAATTCCCATACCTTGATAGCGAATAACTTCAATAATAGGGTTAAATTCCCAAAAGCTTCTTGTGCGTTGGATCCATTTGAATAAGGTGAGAGTGATTGTAATTATCAAAACTAGTAACGCCCATCTGGCGTAGGGACTGATGGACCACCAGGTTAGTGCCATCATTCTTAAGCAAAAAAATTCAAGTAAATAAATAAATTTGGGTACTAGCAGGAATTTATTGGAAAGTAAAATAAAGAAATTTAAACAACAATTTCCTTAGTGTGATGTAACTGATTAAATAGTGTTTGATTGGTAGTGGGTCTAAGCGGGGATCAGGTCCCTTAAATTTGACCTAATATGGAGAATTTTTAGGGGAGGGGATAGATAATTTAATTGAAACCAACATTAAAGGATTTGGCGGCAGGATGAGTCACTATCAGTTCAGCTGTGAATGCCTGGGTCAAGGCTCAACTGCATTTTTGTCAGTTAGCATGACAGCATCTAGCCCAATGAGCAACGGGAAATCCCCAGGGCCACCCCACATAGTGGCAGTCCCAATTGATTGGAAACAGGTTTGAGATGCCCAACCCACCAGTGCCCAGTCCCTGGGGCGTTCATTTGACCAAATGAGTTATGTCAGCTGCAACTCCTGATTCATTAGATAGGGGTTTCGAATTATATGCAAATGACCCCAAAGGTTTCATCTGCTCATCAGGAATCATCCCCAACAATTTCAAGGAGTGTTTGGCGTCAGCAATCATACTGCTAACTGAGTCAAAACCATCGGTGATTCCAGCCAATAATTCAATACTTGTCCCTCCTTGACTATTAGGTTTCTAATTGTCAGGCTTTATCCCCATTGGTTTTGGACTTTTCATCTTTTATTTGGTAATCTCGGCGCAGATTTCCTCAATTTGGTGGACAAGTTTGGCGGAAGTGAGCTCAGGTACCAGGGGAGAAATCTTTAGAGGGAGTGCTGTTACCCAACGCTTGTCTACCATATGGGCGAGGTTGCCCTGGGTGATGAGGGATACAGCCGCCCTCATCAGACCCTTCTTATTTGGAAATGGGAAAATTGCCTGATCCACTCAAAGGGGACGTTCCACAGGACTTACATGTACCCAGCGTTAGTCCAAGGTGTGCTTTAGGCCAGGAAGGTCCTGCAACTTGATCTTTTGGGACTCCTGACGCCCAGCCTTGTCTTTGCTGTTGGTGCCTTCAATTAAGTCATGTAAACATGAAAAAATGAGTCAAAGCAATCGCCATATCCACACAGACCACTAAAGCTACTGGTAACTTTTTTTATACCAAAGTATATTTAATAGACATGGCTGGCCGCAGGTACTGTTATGTGATTATAGGGAGAACTTTACTTTAAGAGGTGTAAGAATTCTAGCTACAAGCTTGGGAATTTAACAACTATTCTCAGCACTTTATAGCATTTAACTAATGGGAATGTAGAAAGAATGAATGTAACATTGATTTCAATATCATGCAAGATGGTCCCTACAAATCCAACACACTGGTCTCAGTACCCTTCAAGTGTTTTTATAGTTTACAGGTAAAATTTTTATCAAATTATTGAGATGTCATCCTTAATGCCATATACAGAAAAGAACCTTGTATTCCAGCTCAATTAGCTGCAAATTTTCCAGTGATAATATAGAATAGCCTAAAAAACGTTAATAAGATTTGACCAGAAACTAATACAACTAAAATCATAGGCAATGACGAATTTTTTCTAAAAACTGTTACAAGAGAAGGCCAAGCAACAAATGCATCCTGCTACCTATACCTGCTTTTGAGAGTTCAGATTTAGTCTTAAACTATCACAATTATATAGTACATTAAGGAGGGAAATTAGATTCCATATGGGATGGGATGTACGCTATGACCTACAGATGCAGGGATGGATACCCAATTAGGTCTTTAAAACTGGAGTAATTATCAACTGTGTAAATAGCTGATTCCTATGTCAGTACTCCCCTGCCAATATTATTTAGAAGGTGATTTCAGATATCAGAATATCAGACATGATGGGAAGATTATTAACCTTCTTTCCTACAAAAGAATTGATGCCTAGACCAAGAAGGGGGTTAAAGAAATCCTATCAATAAATCACATGGAACAATTGATAGTTGGTAAGGCTCAATACAATACTGGGAAAGTTCTTTCATACTGATCTGAGCCTAAAATAATTTGGAAAAGATACTGCTTAATCAAAATGATATCATTGAAATGTCAGGTGACCATTACACCAGGTGACACATGATGCAGTAAATTAAGATTTACCTGAAAAAGGGTAAGAATCAAGAATCTTTCCACTTATTGACTTAAGTGATAATAAGTCTCATCTTATTTTTTAGGTTTAACATGCTTTTTTCTTTATAAAATATGCTACAAAGGCATTGCAAAATCTGAATGTATCAACTGACTAAGAGCCTCCCATCCAGATTCATCCAACCATTAATTAAAAACCCTTTTCCTAATGGGGTTTATCTTGTTATATGTAAAATAAAACCCCTATTCTATACCAATATAAAGTACACATTATAATCATAATTCTCTTTGGTACATGACTCAATAAGTCCTTTTGCTGAAATTACCATAGGATGGATCTTTTAGCTGTCAGGACATAAGCGTGACTTGGCACAAACAAAAATAAAATACTTATGAGTCTTACATGCTTCAAGCATTGACTTTCAGGATTCTTGGGCACAGCAACATCAAGCCATGAAAAACAGAAGCCTAACAAGTATGAATTCTGATACCACTTTTAAATAAAAAATATATTCTGCTATAAATGTTCACGTATCGATAAGTTTTTTTGATCTATTTTTATTCGAGGTGGGCCGACCTGGGGACGATACCGCACCGATTAGGGAAGTGAAGAAAATGGGAAAGGAGGATAAAATCCAGAAAACCTCCATGCGCGGCGTATGATAGGCCAGGAACTCCATGGACCGCATTTGCTATTCGCTTTCTCGGTTCGGGGCATTGGTGCGCAAAACCAACTCAGTCAAAATCGTCCCCTACCCAAAGTCCATTACCGGGATTGAACTCGGGGAGGCAGCGGTAGAGGTCCCCCTATTCTACCACTGGGGTATCCTCCCATACGTATCGATAAGTTGTAATATAATATATCACTATATTGTTGCATAAAATTAGGCCTTAGTTTTTACTTGGGGTGAACATGCACTTTCCCAAAGACTGGATAGATCCAAAGTGTAAAATAGACACTGGATTAAGGACCAAATAATCCAACACATGCATTACAAGTTTTATGATAAACGGTAGATACAAGTTTAATATTGATGTTTATAATTATCTCAACCTAAATGCCACAATTGCCCAAATTCCATCTGGAACTCCTGAAGGCAAACAGAAAGCGTGATGCAACACAAATTCTTTTGTATTGCTACTTTTATAATCACTATCGGTATAGTTAAGCTTTATACCAACCATTATCTGGTTGAAGTACGCCTTTCCGTAGAATGGGCCCTTAAGAACTAGATAAGATTCCATGGTGTTGAGGTTTAACGGTTCTAGTTTGAGTAAGCGTGGACTCTGACTTGTAACTGGGTAATTAAAGCTGACCAACTTCCATTGCGAAACCCTACTCCACTTTGGGGCAATCAAGCATAGGTTGTTGATTGGACAAGATACATCTTGTACTGGATAAGGCCCTTGAAAGAAAATAAAGTGATATCTTGATTTTATCTTGCCGTCAATATACTTTTCTAGCACTTTACGCTCTAGGGCTTGGAATATCTTCAACCTCATTGGAGAGGTGTTGAAATGATATGCTGAAAAATCCTTTTCAGGGTAAAGCCAAGTTGAATTTTTAGCTAACGTTAAACGGTGCGATACAGAGTAGCATCCAACTGTACTAATGGAGACAGTAGCAGGTTTGTCCCAAATATTTAGACAAGTCTTATCACCTTTTTTGCCACCTTTAGCATAGTAATAGCCATTGATTAGCAGTGACACAAAGCTACAAATTCCCAAGTAAATTACGAACGTCAGTGACATACCACTTATCTTACTTCTACTGAAACTTTTATACAAATTAAGAAGGGGAATAGAAGTAATGTCTAATTTTAAGAATTATAAATGCTATTATTCAACTGAAAAAGGTTTATATGTTTCAAAAAGGAACATCGAATTTTGGTAACTTATTGCTAGTCAACCTTTCTTTGATAATTATGTGGAGCAATACACTTGACATGCAACGCGGTAGGCCATCCATTTTCAAAACTATAATTATTACAACTAAAAAGGAATAAAAGTAAGAAAATTTAAATGAAGATTGAATCAATTTTAAAGATAAGTGTATTTTAGTGAAACAGTGTATCTTATATTTAACGGCAATTAACAGTAGTCTAAATTAATATTTTATAGATAAAAAAGCTAGGGAGGATACCCCAGTGGAGAGTATGGACCCTCTACCACTGCCTCCCGAGTTCGATCCCGGTGATGGACTTTGGGTAGGGGACGATTTTGACTGAGTTGGTTTTGCGCACCAATGCCCCGAACCGAGATAGCAAATAGCAAAGGCGATCCATGGAGTTCCTGGCCTATCATACGCCGCTCATGGAGGTTTTTCGGGTTTTATCTTCCTTTCCCATTTTCTTCAATTCCCTAATCGGTGCGGTATCGTCCCCAGGTCGGCCCACCTCGAATAAAATTTAAATACAGACAAAAAAGCTATTTGCCATAATTATACAAATAGAATTTCTAGCTATAACTTATTAAGTAATTAAGCGTAATAGTTTTTTAGAGTACTCCCTGCTCACCTTTTAAGTTGTGGGTCGAATCTAAATAGAGCTTACTCTCACACATGACGTATCAAAGTTCTGATGATAATTTGTTCTGAAAATTGGCTTAACTTCTATAAAGCATCCTGTTAGTACCAAGACTAATTCAATAAAGATAGTTTTTGTTTAAAAGTCTAAAACAGAGCCAATTATACTGGACGAGCTTAAATACAGATAATTATTCTTTAGAAAATTCCGCGCGTTAATATTAGGATATTTGCGCTAAACCACTAGACCTTATATGTATGACATTGGCTCATAAAAGTAAATCTTGTATAAAAATCATTGCATGTATATCTATGTGTGTATTGAAGACACAGTATCTCTAAAAAATGAACCAAAAATCAAAAACTTTAACATACTTACTCTATAAATTTTGAGAATGGCCAAAGGTGTTTTTCAAATAAATTGATAATAGTTTTAATAAAATTTATATGAAAAGTTGAAAAATGATATCACTAATGGCATAAAAAGTAAATCCAAAATCAAATCTCAGCTTTATTTTTTATTAAATTTCATATATATTTTAATCTTCTGCTACAAATAATCATACACGTCTATATGCTAACTATTATGATCTCAACACCTTATCTTATAGAGATACAATTTATCATCTAATTTTAAAAAGGGTAATTTTACTTTAGGTAAAAAGCCAAAGAGCATGTTTATGCTTTAGCTGGGTCTCTCACAATCTTGTGTATATTCCAATTTTTAAAAACTATGTATCATCTTTGTGTTTTATCATTTAGCTTTTAAAAGAAGATATCTGGGATATTTGGATTACTTGAGTGATTGGTTGGATTGTCCTAATCTAGAACTATGAACGATAGTAAACAATATTAAACAGAACCATCTAGTACTAAAAAAACAATAGTAAACAGATGGCTGATAGAGATATATCTTAAATTTATTTGAATAAATTTAGTCAATCGATATCTGACTGAAATTGATTTAAAAACTCATTTTATAAATATGCCTATTGTATATATATGTAAGTTTATATTCCATAATTCCTCCTAAATAAAATAGCCAAGAATAACCAAACTTATTACAATGATTATATAGATCAGGAGAACCAACCTAGATTGTTTTTTTCTTATTTTCAATTATAAAAATTCATATAAAGGCTATATACAAGCTGTAAAATAAAATGGAATATAAGACTTTTATTTAGAATTAATACATCATCTTGGCTAAGTAGTTCACTTTTTTAATCAACAGGCATATGATTTTTTTGTAGGAAGAAAAGGGGTTTTTGTTAATCCGATGATATGATTATAAACTAATATAAATAATTAATATCTGCAATACATATTTAACCTACTATTTAGCTTATTTTATTATTCCAATTCATACTAAAATTAATAATGGGTATCTACAATAAAAATTGAATTTATTTATTTGACTTGATTGGATTTTAACATACTAATCTTACTAATGGCCATCTACAAAATGAAATTTGAACTAGAGTATTTAGCTTAATATGATTGCTCACTGATGGACTCTGGGCTGGGTTATTCTTTTTTTAGTACTAGATGGTCCCAACCCAAGTTGGGGGATTCATCGATGTTGGGCTGGGTTATTCTTTTTTTATAGTACTAGATGGTCCCAACCCAAGGGGGGATTCATCGATGTGGGCTGGGTTATTCTTGGTGGTGCTAATTTGCCCCAGATTTCAACAATTTTGCAAGAAAATTAATTTCTACTGCTGAAATAATTAGAGTGGGGTTTGATCACCGCTAGTTGAAATAAAAATATGAGGAAGTAAAATTAAAAAGTTAGGGTTTAAAGGCTTTTATTAGTAGCCACGAGGGTAAGAAAAAAAACCCTGTTAATAAGTTGATACATTGTATTTAAATATCAAGGCTCAAGGTTTGGATAGCTTAGTAAAATCCAATTTAGGAAATATTATGATTTGACCTATTTCATCTTGAAAAATGCCTTGTTTGGATAAACCAACCAATGGCAAGTCAATTTTTGATAGGATATGACCATGAGGTAACTATTTAATCAATTTCACCCAATCAGTGGGCATGAAAATATTTTTACTTTGCAATACCCCTTACAACCCTATAAAAGGGGCAGGCCTCTATGAGGTAGGTTGCACCAAATTAGTGGTGACCTGAGGAGAAGCCTCCAGTGGGCTCTCTTAAATAAGCCACATAGTTGGTGCAATTTCTTTACCTGACTTAATGATATTTGGCTGAGAAAATTATTAAATTTATTGCCCTTTGTGGGATCCACTGATGGATGCCACAAATTTTTTTATTAAAGTGAGAAATATACTTAGCCAATAAAAGTAATAAATAACACTTTATTAAAGATTTTATGTTTTTTATTATTTTTCATGGGGCAAAGCCAAGAAAGGTCCTTTTCTCAATACTGATATTTCCTATTTAAACTAGTTTGAATTTTGAGACCATGGGTATTTGAGGCTAAAGTGTATAAAGCTGAGTCATCCAAATTAGGGAATATAAGCTTTCAGCCTATCAGATTGAAGATAAATTTTTTGAGGCAAAACTGACCCGTGTGGTAACATTTTGATAAATTGTATCCAATCACCAGCAAGTAAAATCTTCTCACCTTGACGGTGGTCAGACTCATGTGGTAATGATTGGTTAATTTGCTCCCTATCATCATCGAGTAAAATCTTCTCACCTTGGAGGTGATCAGACCCATGTGGTAACAAACACCCCAAATTTGGCTGAGAAGTCAGAGCAATCCTATTATTAGTTATTACCTTATTAAGCTGATTTTTCTTTATAAACCATATTTTTCTGATAGTTAGGATTCCACCGAGAATCCGCCAAGGTCTTTTTGCCATTGGTTCTCATATTGTTGATAACCACAATATTATTTAAAGATCAGGCAGAAGATGAGCTAATCATGGTAGCAGATTTGGGAGCACTCATACCTCCAACATTCTTTTTCTTAAGTTGAGAAGGAGATTGTCTGACATTGCTCCCCTCAAGAATGTTGGGAGGGGTGTAGGGTTATAGGAAGCAGCCATGTACCATATTTATGATAATTCCTGTACCTAAAGACTTTATAGAATACTCATTTCCTCTCTTATACATGATGGTAAATGGCCCCTCCCAGATTGATCCAAGTTTGTCACTACATGAAGTTATGTGATTGTGATAATATAAAACCCTATCTGACACTTGAAAAGAAGGTAGAGGAGCTCAGAGCTTATTGGCAGCTTGGCCTTCTTTAGTAACCATTATTGCGAGGTTGGTCATAGCCTCTGGTTGAAGCTGAATGATGTGGTTAGCTAACCTTTGCATGGCTTTTTCAGGTTCTTCTCCTCTAGAGAAGATATCTTTAGCTAAAAGAGCAGGTATGCCCAGTTCCCTGCCATACAAAACTTGGAAAGGGGACATTTTCAGAATCCGGTGATAGCTAATTCTGTAAGCCATAAGCGCACTTGGGAGATAATGATCCCAATGAAGGGGATCATATGAAGCCATTTTCTATAAAATAGAAACCAGAGAACCATTTGCTTGCTCCACTGTACCATTGGTTGATGGATTATATGGAGCTGAGAACAGTTGCTGGGCTCCCATGGAAGCAGCTAAGATTTTGACTACTCTGGATGTAAAATTTTTCCCGTTATCACAAAGTAGTACTTGAGGGCATCCATGTTGAGTGAAAATATCTTGATGAAGAAAGGTGGCAGTGGCCTTAGCAGTTTGGGCTGGCAGCGCCACAGCTTCAATCCACTTCATGAGGTGGTCAATGCCTACCAAAATATATCTGTTTCCACCTGTGGTTTGAGGAAGCGGCCCTACTACATCCAAGCTTAGGGTATGAAATGGCTGTTGTGGGGTAGTTGGCTGATATTGGTATCTAGTCTTGAACTGAGACTGCTTCTTACATGTAAGGCAAGCATTCAAGACTTCAACGATGGCTTCCATGATTCCCTCCCAAAAATTTCAATCTTTAATCCACTCATAGGTTTTCTTTACTCCTCCATGGCCTAAGGTTGAATGAGCTTCCAGGATAACAGGTACACGTTCTGAGGGTCGTAGGTAAGGCAACCACTTTGCCCCAACTTGTTTATACAACTTCCCACTTTCTACTTTAGTGTTATGGGAGTGCTGGGCCAACATCTTCTGTACAGGCTCATCCTCATCTTCACAGTCATTCGGGGTCATTAAAAGATTTTACAGCCACTCCACTTCACAGTTATCTAAGTGGAGGATGGGCAGCCGAGTTAACCCATCAACATTCATGTGGTGGGTTCCAGCGCGGTGTTCAATCTTTATATCATAATACTGGAACTTTAGAGCCCAGCGAGCTAACTTCCCTGCAGGGTCCTTTATGTTTTGCAACCATTTTAAAGATGTGTGGTCCGTGATCACAGTGAAAGAGGTCCCATACAAAAAAGGGCAGTAATGCTTCACTGCTATTAAATATGTCCAAACACTCCTTCTCGGTAACACTATAGTTGCGTTCTGCCTTTGATAGCATCTTACTAAAATATGAGACAGGATGATCTACCCTTTTTTCATCTAATTGTGCTAGGATGGCCCCAATGGCGTAGTCTGAAGCATCTGTAAACAAGATAAACGGTTTTCATAATTGGGATGCCTTATGATAGGCCGTTTTTGTAGCAGCAGCTTCATTGTTTCATAGGCGGCCTTATGTTCAGTGCCCCATTGAAAGGTGATATTCTTTTTTAGTAAGCAAACAAGGGGCTCGCTGAGTTGGGCAAAGTTAGGGATGAACTGATGATAATACCCCATCATCCCAAAAATACCTGTATATCCCATAGGTTTTTTTTTTGGGGGGGGTGGCATTCTGGCAATCACTTCAACCTTATATTGTATGGGTTGGATACCCTCTCAAGAAATGGTATGTCCGAGGAAGTTTAGTTTCTTTTGGAAAAAAGTGCACTTTGAAGGCTTTAATTTGATAGTTGAGCGTCGTAAGCGTTGGAATACCTCCTTCAAATGATCAAGGTGTTCATTAAAGGATTTTGAGAATATGGTAATGTCATCGAGGTAGACAATAATGCAGGTTAACTTAAGATCCTGCAAAATGTGATCCATTGCACGCTGGAAATAGGCAGGTGCGTTGCACAACCCTTGAGGTAATCGCGTGGGTTGGAAAAGACCTTCACTGCATATCAACGCGCATTTCTCTTGATCTTGAGGAGACAGATCCATTTGACAGTATCCACTAGCCAAGTCCATGGCTGAAAAATACTGAGATCCTGAGAGTTGCGTGAGGGCATCATCAATGCGCGGGATAGGATAGCTATTCTTTTTCATAAGATTATTTAACCTGTGATAATCCATAACTACCCAATGACCTCCATTTTTCTTCTTAATTAGCAAAAGAGGGGAGGACCAAAGGCTTTGCGAAGGAACCAATAACCCCGCATCTAACAACTGTGTGAGTTCTGTCCTCATTTGTTGTTCCTCCACCTTTGACTTGCAATAAGGTTTTGACCTAATGGGATGGGCATCACCCACATTGATGGAATGGCACCAGCCCTTCATGTGACCATAATCATTGTCTGACTTTGAGAATATATAAAATACTCATCCAGAAGAGTATGCACTTTTTCCAACTCATCTGAGGTCAGCTCATCCAAAATATGGACATTCGGCAAGGTACATACCAGGTTGTCTGCGGGCAGGCCTAAATCTGCCATTGAGCCAATAGAGTGGATTTGTTCAACTTCCTCCACAGGGAGTAAAACCCTCAGCCCACCTCCTGATGCTTTCTTACAAGTATATCCTTGTTAGTGAGATTCCCCAACAATAGAGTAATAGGCCTCAGATAGGCTGGATCTGAAATACCAGACAATACCCAAGGCTCAACAGGGCTAATTATGTCAATGCTTAAGAGGTGTAATAAACAGTGGTGAGGGATTTTGAGAGTGATTTTCATGTCTTAGACCCACTGTTCACCAGGCTTAATCACCACTTCTTCAGCAGCATAGAACAGAAAACCTTTGGCAACATCCATGGAATCAGGCAATTTTTTTGTATTTCGCCAAGAGGTGGTATAATGTATAGGTAAAGCGGAAAGTGGGTACTCAACCATGCAAGAGTATTCCTTCTTGCTGGGTTCTTTGTTGGATAGAACTAAAGGGACTTCAAAATTGAACAATGACAAGAACCCCTGCTTCATATTGATGATACCTTCATATTTAATCATAAACTGAGTACCTATAAGCATATCATAAGCGTTATTATTCAAAGCCACTGTGGGGGCTGATAAAATAAGCTTCCCAATATGAATGGGAAGGGATGAGTAAGCACCGAGTGCGCGGGTGTTGTTGGGACCAGCAGTTCCAAAGTCTTGGTTATATTCTAAGTCAGGTGCAAGTTTGATTTTTTCATCAACTTGGAAGAGATTACGTTCACCGGGGAGCCTGTATCTGAGATAGCCATCACCCAAACTTTTTGGATAACCACTTTGACCTCCATAAGTATCCCCCCAAAAGTAGGTGATAGCGCTAAGACCTCTTTAAGATGAAAAGTGGAGGTTAATTTGCACGCAGTCATGGGGTAATTTTCCAGAATGTACTGCATGGTATGGCCATGCTGGAGAGGGCAAATAAGGTTAGACAACACCTCATCCGCGTCGCTGGCTGTGTCAATAATTGCCTTACAACCTATAACTTGGCAGAGGTAAGTATCCTCAGGTATGGTGGTTTCATCTACTCCTTCGGCGTTTAGGCGACAGGGACCTCCACTTCCGCGGGAGCTCTTAATAAGTAGTACCCAACATCATCATAACCCCCCTCAGAGTTGGCCTCAGCGGTATTCTCAACCATGGGCAAGGCTACAATTGAAGTAAGGGAGACAGCCACGAGAGGTTGAGTAATCAGCTTCGCTTTAACCGGCATTTTCACAACCCCAGAAGTTCTGGAGGATATACCCTTAGGGCACGCACTTGTTGGCTGATCTGAAGGGGAAATCACACTAGGGATCTCCACTTTATATAAATGAGAGATGTCTGCTTTAAGTTGCACCGAAGAAGAAGGTTTTGCAGGGAGATTAGGCACAGGTGGCCTCACTTCCAACGGTTCAATAGACCCCAGCTCACCTAAAGGAATATGGATGACATCTAACAAAGCCTCTTTTATATCACGGAAGGTTGTGAAGTGGCGTTTCACTGATATTATATGCCTGGCAAGAGAGGGTTGCGAAGCTAACCCTGTTAATATGGCGGCGATAGCATCATCCAGGGTGAGCAGGTTAGACATAGCCAGCCTTTGAGCAGTGAGATAGAAACGCTCAGAAAACTAATGAGGGTTTCACCCCCATACATGGTAAAGCGCATGAAAGCCTGTTTCCCCCTGTATAAGCTCTGCTTGGATCTGAATTCAGCCAAGAGGGCCTTCTTAACATCTGGCCAGGTGTGCTGAGGATCCAAGTGAGGAATGATCAACTATTGGGCTTTGCGGCTTAGACAGGGAAGAATGTACTGAACTTTATGTTTATCAGTGGCGCCATCCATCGCAGCTTCATAAACGTACAAAAAGGAAGCAATACTCCCTTCACCTGGGGTGTATCTGTCCTTTATAAATAATTTGAATGGCCGTTGCTCTAGCTTTTTGAGATGGGAGAAAGAGCTGGCTAGTTGCTTTTTGAGAGCAACTAGTCGTGATTCAGAAGAGCTGCTCATGTTTACAGCCTCCATTGCTTTAATACTTTATCAAAGTATTCAGGGTAATGGCCCCTATAGTGAGCACCAGTTTGTGGGATTCACCGACGGATGCCACAAGTTTTTTTATTAAAGTGAGAAATTTACTTTTCCAATAAAAGTAATAAATAACTCTTTGTTAAAGTTTTTATGTTTTTTATTGTTTTTGCAGGGTAAAACCAAGAAAGGTCTTTTCTCAATACTGGTATTTCCTATTTAAACTAGTTCAAATTTTGAGACCACGGGTATTTGAGGCTAAAGTGTATAAAGCTGAGTCATCCAAATTAGGGAATATAGGCTTTAAGCCTATCAGATTAAAGATAAATTTTTTGAGGCAAAACTGACCCATGTGGTAACATTTTGATAAATTGTATCCAATCACCAGCGAGTAAAATCTTATTACCTCAATGGTGGTCAGACTCATGTGATAATGATTGGTTAATTTGCTCCCTATCATTGCCAAGTAAAATCTTCTTATCTCAACGGTGGTCAGACTTGTGTGGTAATGATTGGTTAAATTGCTCCCTATCATCATTGAGTAAAACTTCTCACCTTGGAGGTGATCAGATCCATGTGGTAATGAACACCCCAAATTTGGCTAAGAATTCGGAGCAATCCTGTTATTAGTTATTACCTTATTAAGCTGATTTTGGTTATAAACCATATTTTTCTGATAGTTAAGATTCCACCGAGAATCTGCCTAGGCCTTTTGCCATTGGTTCTCATATCATTGATAACCACAATATTATTTGAAGATTGGGCAGGAGATGAGCCAATCATGTTAGCAGATTTGGGAGCACTCATACCTCCAACATTCTTTTTCTTAAGTCGAGAAGGAGATTGTCCAACACCCATATTCAAAGGATTCCATCAAGAATTGGCCAGGATCTTTAAGCCAATTTCATCCTCATTTTCATCCTTATTTTGAACCAAAACACTCTTATAAACAATCATACTTATAATTGTCCATCAATTGCACACTAAATTTATTTGGTCATCTACAATTTCTAATTTAATTCATTAAGTTGACTTGATTGTATCATTTACAAGATATAACTATAAAATTCTATAATATTTATTATAATCTATTTATTTAGCTGATTCAATTGTTATAAATTACATACTAAACTTGCTAATGGTCACCTATAATACTTAATATAAACTATTTATTTAGTTGATTAAATGTTCAATTATTAGATGCTAATTTTACTATTGGCCACTTACAATACTATAGGCTTGTTATTCTATGACATTAATTTATACCTCAATTGTGGCTTTATCCCCAGCTATAAGATATATTCATGTTAAATATAAGATTCTACTGATAGTCATATATCATTTCAGGTAAGAGTTTTGGTATTATTTCTTTAATATTAAACCTTTATATCATTTGATAATCATTTAATAAATTTTGGTTGGTTTATAAGTACAAAAATTTGGTTTTGGCTAAGTGGTTAATGGTTTTTGGTTGATTTAATAGTAGATTGGTTTTGGCTAAATGGTTGAAAGTTAAAGTCTTTTAGAATGTTATAATTCATTTTGAAAGTAGTTGATAGTTTTTTTTTAATTTGAAGTTCATTTGGTTTTAGCTAGATAGTTGATGATTTAAATAATTTTATATTTAGTTAAATTCTGACCAAGTGGTTGGTGATATGAATATTTGATAGGTTTGATAGCTTCTGAACTTATTGATGGCTGTTGGACAAACAGTAGTTCAACTAGTAAATAAGGATAGTTTGATGGAGAATAGCTCTGATTTTAATATAATAGAGGCCTATATGATTCTTGGTGGAATTACCCTCTCAGAGTAATGCAATTACTCCCACTCCTCAGCCAAATATGCCTACAGTAAGTAGCAGGGTTACGGCAAATTGGTGTCAGAATTAGGGGAGACATTATGAGGTTTCTCCAAGTCCTTTATCTACTTTAGTTCAAACTCCAACGTGGAGATTGGTCCTATTTATAGCTTGGAGGGGATCACACCAGGTGAAACTATTTTCCCACAGTGATTGGCTCAAATTTATCAAAACTTTACCTCACAGCCTTGTCCTACCTAATCTCAACCCTCCATCAGCCATTCTGAAAAAGTGAGGCGAGTTTTGATAGCCCCAATAGGCCAAAGCCCATATTTCATAAAAGGACTTGAAGCTAATAATGAATTATTCGCCTATCTCACTTCAAGCCTTGAGTTAATTTAAATACTAATCAGTGCAATTGTAAGAGGGTTCACTTTTTATTCCCTCACTACAACATATAAAACTTATAAAAAACATCTTTTCTTTTAATTAAAAGTTTTATTATTATAACTATTGGTCAACAACTCCCTTTATCTATTTTGGTAGTTGAGGAAGATATTTCTCCTGTTATATTGTTGAAATTAGGGACTAAATAGCACGAGAAAGTATTGTAAGTCCTGGGGAATGTCCTCTGGGCGTCAATCAGCCATTTTCCTGTTCCCAAGCAAGAAGGTACCAAAGAGGATTGCCATACCCCTCGTTACTCAGGGCTATCTTGATCACATTGTAGACAAGCGCTGGGTACAGCCCTTCCACTTCAGATCCCACTTCTGGTACCCACACTCTCCTTGGCAGAACTGCTTTGAGGAATCAGTTAAATCTGCACCGAGATTGTCAAAATGAAATTAATCACAACTAATTTGAGTTGCAATCAGCCTGATGCTCAGATTTCAAATTGTATAAAAGGTATGAAGACCAATCTACCGGCTGGAATGCCTGACAGTTGTGATTTGGTTAACATGACAATCAGAAAAATTTCCTCCCTCCCAAATCCATTGGGCATCACCCCTGATGGGCAGGTAATAGCATTGGATACCATTGATGAGGTTAAAAGCTTCTTGTGGCAAATCAGGTGTTGCACCTGACACAATGCCACTGACTGAATGAACGTCCCAGTGACTGAGCATGGGTGGGTTGGGCGTCCTGAACTCATTCCCAACCAAATGGGCCCACCCCTATGTGGGGTGGCCTTGGGGATTCCCGCTGCTCATCGGGCCAAACACCATTGTGCCAACCGTTGGAAATGTAGCTGAGCCTTGGTTTGGACATTTGAGGTCAAACTGACAGTGACTTGGCCCGCCGCCAAATTTTTTGATGTCAGTTCCCAGGGAACTAACCCACCCCTTCCCAAATAATTCGCCAGTTAGGTCAAACTTGAGGGACCTGATCCCAGCTTGGTTTCCCTCCAAATCAATGACTATATATCAGTTGCATCCCACTGACAAAATTTTTGTCAATTTTTCTTCTTTAAATTTTCCTTTAAAAAACCTTCCCTAAAATTTTAGTTTTTATATGTTAAGAATTAAGCTGCCTTTTCCGCTGACACTCTCATACCACTCAGGGTTAACAGCCATGGTTGTCTGGTATTTTATTTTATGCCTGTACAAAATTCCGGCTCACCAGCAGATATTGGTGGAACTCCCTTCTAGTTCTATATTTGTCATATCAACAGCAGTGCCATGGGCATTCTTGCTTACTGTTCAGGTGCTTTGGCATCTGGGCTGACAGGCCAGTCTAATTCTTACTTGCTGTTCACCTGACATAATCAACAAACCATTATTCTTAGCCATTTCTGCCTTTCTTGCATATATTGGTGCATCAATGGTCTCTCCTTTTCAACTGAACCAGGTTGTGAAGAAGATTTTCCCCATCCATAATAGCCTAGTTCCACTCAAAACTCCAAACTTATACCCCATAGTTGCCGCGGCAATTTTTCTAATGTTAGTAGGGTCTGACATCTCAACTTGCAATGCGTTTGCTCCTCAACAAAGCCTAGTAGTTTCCCCTGACCCCACCACTATCTCTTCGGTATTACTGGATTCATCCACAGCTACCAATAAAGAGAACTTCGCTTACTTCTTAGTACCCTTGAGATTAGTGTTGGGTCCCATCACGTCTCCTTTGAGGCCCTGGTGGACACTGGAGTCTTGGAAAATTTTATGAGTGTAGAACTGGCCCAGAAATTGGAACTTACCATGGATGCATGTCCTTTGGTGATGTTTGCATCGTCAGCCTCCCAAACCTCATACCTGGTATGTCGCCCAGTCACATTTTCAATACACCAATTCAGCTTCTGTGATCACTTTTCAGCCATGCCAAACTTGGAGTTTCCAGTGATCTTAGGAGTGGGGTGGTGGCGCCGACAACATGTTAAGATTCACTTGGAGTCTAATATGTTGTCATTTGCTAATGATCAACTGGAGGGTGAATTCCCTTTGATTGACACCCTCAAGAAGACACAAGGAACCAGTTCTATAACTTCCCTAGTCACTTCTGCGGGAATCCCGGCCAATTTTCCCAGGAGCTTAATGCGCTATCAAAGAATCTTTGATTTGGAAAAGGTGGATTGCCTGCCTAAGCACACTGGATTCAATTGTGGGTCTCAAATGACCATGGAGTTGGTGAACATCAACTGTCCGTTGTATCCCCATACAACGGAGGAAGAAGTTGCACTCAATACCTGGTTGGGCGATATGCTGAAAAAAGGTTGGCTGTTCAAGGAGACCTCATTCATCGCCTCCCCCATCATCTTTGCCAAAAAAGCGGATGGTTCCCTCCATCCCTGCGTGGATTACAGTCACTTGAATAAAATAACGGTTTCTGATCCCTATCCCCTGCCTCTGGAGCAGACGATCAGCCATGCAATCGCCAAATCCTGTGTGTTCTCTAATCTGGATCTGGTGAACGCCTTCAACAAAATTTGGGTGATGGGAGGGCAGGAATGGTTAACAGCGATCCAGATGAAGCGCGGCATTTTAAAACTCCGTGTAGTGCCCTTTGGGCTGAAGAATGCTCCCGCTACGTTTCAACATATGATCAACAATGTACTTAGTGACCTCCAGTTTACCTGCGCAATTGCATACATCGATAATATCCTGGTTCACTCCCCAACTCCCAAACAACACACTAATGACCTGGAAGCAGTTGTGGCCGCCCTATATAAGGAAGGCTTGTTTTTCAAGCCTTCCAAGTGTGAGTTCTATAAAGAGGAGGTTACGTTCCTTGGGAATCTCATTCTTAAAGATGGTTTCTCAATCCCACCCAATAAGTTGGATGCTATCCAGGAGTGGCCAACCCTGACTACCCAGAAACAACTATGGAGTTTCTTGGGAACCATCATTTTCTTAAAAAGGTTCTCCCCCACACTTTCACAGCTCGCCACCCCACTCCACCCCCTTACAGGGAAAAACGTACCATTTCGCTAGACAGACAAATGCCAAGAGGCGTTCAAATCAATTAAGGAGGTATTTGTATCCCCTCCCATTTTGAAACATGCTGATACCACCAAGCCATATATTGTTGCATGCAACGCGTCATCAGTAGCTGTTGGAGCAGGGTTGCTCCAAGAGCATGATGGCTTGGAACACCCAGTCGCCTAAAATTTCCCAAAAGTTCACCTCTAGAGAGCAGTCTTGGGCTATTTATGACAAGGAGTTGGCAGCCGTTGCATGGGCCCTAACTTATTGGAGGTACCTGTTACAGGGTGCCCGACATGAACTAACAGTTTGCACAGATCACCAGGCCCTGTTGTACTTTCGTAAACCCCAAAAATTGGCACATCAGCAAGCCTGAACCTATTGGGACCTGTGCTGTTACAACTTAAAATACGAATTCATAAAAGGTGCACTAAATGTACTTCCCAATTTTCTCAGCCACAGCCCCGCCCACAGTTCCACGGATCCAGAGGAAGTGGATCTTGTTACGGTGATTTCTACCACCAAAATCTTGTCAATTGTTCCCCCTGTCATCTCTTCTGTCACTTTGGCCCCCAATGCTCTGTTAGTTGCTCAGGTCTTAGCCAGTCAAATAGCCTGCCCTGAGGGTGTGGAGTTGGTTGAGCAGTTATCTCACCAGAAGCATAAACACTCCCTATACTCACTGAAGGAGGGTCTGATATATTTTAGATCTCGCGTTTGGGTTCCCCCTTCTTCCAATCTGAGTGAGTATTTTGTGCACATCATGATCCCCCCATGGTTGGTCACCCTGGTTCTAAGAAATGCATCAATTTGATCAATCAGACTTACAATTGGGAAGGTTTGACAAAAGAAGTTCTGGCCTGGATCACCAATTGTATTGCTTGCGCCAGGGCCAAGTCAGATTGTTTTGGCAAAAATGGCCTCCTGCACCCCTTACAGCAGGCGGAGGGCCCATGGACATTGGTGTCCGTGGACTTTATCATCAAACTCCCCTGTTCTAACGGGTTCACAGTGGTGATGGTAGTGGTGGATTGCTTCGCAAAATTTATCCCTTTTTATACCTTGTACTTTCACGATTACATCAGAAGAAACTACCTGACTTTATGTACGCCATGTGTTTATGATGTTTGTTCTCCCCCAGGAGATCATCAGTGACCGTGGCTCCCAGTTCACTGTGCGGTTTTGGAGTGGACTCTATCAATCCTGAGAATATCCCCTGCCACTTCACAGCGTATCATCCTCAGTCTTATGGCCAGACTGAGCGGGTCAATCAAGTTCTTGAACAGTACCTGCGTTGCTATGCTCAGCCGTGCAGGATACTTGGGCTGATGACCTCCCTCTTGCTCAATTTGCGTACAATAATGGGACCCACGCATCCACAGGGTTTCCCCCTATGAAGTAACGTTGGGTTATAATCCTTCATTTTTGGTCAGACTGCGCTTGCAGCCTGAGGTTCAAGCTGCCACAGACCATGCTGCTCATATTAGATTGACTCAAGCCTTGGTGCGGGAACACCTCACCAAAGCTATAGACAACTACAAGTGGTTTGCAGATTGAAAGCATCTTTTCGGGTCATGAGTTTATGGTGGGCTCCTACATTATGCTTGACACATGTCACTTATATACAGGCCCTTTCCCGTAAATTCGCCAGTAAACGCTTGGGTCCCCATTTGGTGGAGGAGGTATTAGGTAATGGGGCGTTCTGACTGAAGCTCCCCATGCATTGGAAGCAGCATCCCGTTTTCCATGTTTCCCAGTTGTCGCCCTTCAAGGGTTTAATTCCCACAGAACTGGAACCAATCATTGTTGGAAATGAGGAAGAGGCCGAGGTAGAGGCTATCCTGGCATCCCAGAAATCGTGACATTCCGTCCAATATCTGGTGGCGTGGAAAAGGTATCTGGCCTATGAGAACAGTTGGGTCAAGGCGCGCAATTGCGCGAATTGCTTGGACCTGGTTGAAGCATTCCACATATCCCACCCTGAGGCTCCCCATCCCCCCCAAAAAACCTGCAACAGTAATGGAGATCAAGTTACCCAAGGCACACAAGAATGTGGCCCTTGTACAGTTTCCCAGTGGTGGGGCCCTTCCCTTGGAAAAAGGAAAGGTTAATGTAAGTCCCAGGGAACGTCCTCTGGGCGTTGATCAGGCCTTTTTCCCATTCCCAAGCAAGAAGGTACCAAAGAGGATGGCCATACCCCTCATTACTCAGGGCAATCTCGCTCATGTGGTAGATGAGCACTGGGTAAAAACCCTTCCGCTTCAGATCCCACTTCTGGTACCCACACTCTCCTTGGCAGAATTGCTACGAGGAATCAGTGAAATCTGTGCCAAGATCATCAAAATGAAATCAATCACAACTAATTCAAGTGGCAATCAGCCTGATGCTCAGATTTTAAATTGTATAAAAGGTATGAAGACCAATCTACCGGCTGGAATGCCTGACAGTTGCAATTCAGTTAGCATGACGATTAAAAATCTCCTCCCTCTCAAATCTGTCAGGCATCACCCCCGATGGGCAGGTAATAGCATCAGACACCATAGATGAGGTTTCAAAGCTTCCTGCTAGCAAATCAGGTTTTGCACCTGACACAATGCCACTGACTGAATGAACTGCCCAGTGACTGAGCATGGGCGTGTTGGGCGTCCTGAACCTGTTCCCAACCAAATGGGCCCACCCCTATGTGGGGGAGCCTTGGGGGATTCCCGCTGCTCATCGGGCCAAACACCATTGTGCCAACCGTTGGAAATGTAGCTGAGCCTTGGTTTGGACATTTGAGGTCAAACTGACAGTGACTTGGCCCGCCGCCAAATTTTTTGATGTCAGTTCCCAGGGAACTAACCCACCCATTCCCAAATAATTCGCCAGTTAGGTCAAACTTGAGGGACTCGATCCTGGCTTGGTTTCCCTCCAAATTGACAACTATTTAATCAGTTGCATCGCATTGATAAAATTGCTGGTCAATTTTTCTTCTCTAAATTTTTCATTAAAAAACCTTCCCCAAAATTTTAGTTTTTATATTTTGAGAATTAAGCCGCCTTTTTCGCCAACACTCTCATACCACTCAGGGTTAACAGCCGTGGTTGTCTGGTATTTTACTCTATGCCTGTACGAAATTCTGGCTCACTGGCAGATATAGTTGGAATTCCTTTCTAGTTCCATACACGTCATATCAACAGCAGTGCCTTGGGCATTCTGGTTTACCGTTCAGGTGCTTTGGCATCTGGGCTGGCAGGCCAGTCTAATTCTTACTTGCTGTTCGCCTGAAAAGTATACACCCTGCCCTGATTCCAACAATGGCCATCAACCAATACTAAAACTAAAATAATTGGCCCAAATCAGGTGAATTAAAGACCCAACCAATGTATTGCAAATTAGTTATCAAAATATAGTTACTTATTAATTTAATGGTTAAATACCTAATAAATAAAGAGTTATGTAGTGAGCATGCAAAAGGGTATCAATAATCTAACCAGAAATTATGTTTGAAAGAAAAAATATCATGCTATATTTTTACACCATACTTTCAACCATATTATATATAGCAAATGCATTATTCGAGTGTATTTTTATATTTTATTATATTATACCAGCGTGATATATGTGGTACTACTATTTTTGTTAAATTGAAACAATTAATCCTCCCTTTATATGCCTTTTAGCACAATCTGTAGAGGCCCCCACACTTTTGCTTTCTGCCTTCTTCAGGACTAGACGTGGCATAGGCTTAGGTATCAAAAAAGCCTCCCAATCCCCCCCTCCTCCGCCATGGTAGGTTAATGGTTCACCACTCCCTGCTGGTTAAATAATTCTTTTTGCTTTGTTTTTGCATCTTTTTACAGCTCTACCTCTTTATTATTTTGTACTATTAGTTAGCAACAGCTTAATCCATGCTCATTAATGAACCCACTATTTAATAATGATAGTTCTAAATGATTAATTATTCTATCTGGCATAACTTATGGTAATAATTTTTCATAATTCATCCTTTTACAGCATATGGCTAAGTGGACAAATTTCATTTAATCATTGTAAAGCAGATGTTTTTATCAGCTATCTTTAGTTTTTATCATGTCAATAGCTTGTTTCACATCCCCCCTTGGGTTGGGACCATCTAGTACTAAAAAAAAAATAGCTTGTTTCACCCAGCAAATTTTTTTAACACTAGATGGTCCCAACCTGAGGGGGATTCATCAATGTTTATTGAATTACGCCTGGGTTTCTAAGAGCCTGAGGCGAGGGAAGGGGAGGGAGGAGGCATTGAGAAAGGGAGGGGTTGCGCGCCAGAGCCGTGCTGCAGTGACAACTGAGCGAGGGAGGGTTGGCGACATAGTGCAGACCTTCAGGACCATCTCAAAGTGTACCTGAAAGTGGGTGATCATGTGTAGAAGGGTCCACACCTGCTGATCAAAGGCAACACGAAGGAAGGAGTTATGGATGGTCCAGATGGCTGTGGCATAGGCGAGGACACAGAGGGGTTGGTGACAACCAGTTAACGTCTGTTCAAACATGAGGTCTTACACAGGGTGTCCAGACCAGGGCTGAGCATGGAGGATCGCGTGGGCCTTTGGCCAAAATGTGGCGACACCTGGACAGGTGAAAAAACGATGGAGGTGGGAGTCAATAGGCTCTGCACAGCGGTGGCAGCTTCGGTGCTGGAAGGTAGGGCCAGTCTGGTCCCCTGTCCTGTATGAACAGTGGAGCACCCTCCATAAGGTGTTGGACACCTTTGCCGACAGGATGGGGTGATAGACGTCCTTCCACAATTCCTTAAGGTTGAATCTCACGGAGGGAAAGAGGAGCTCAAAGAATCTTGGGCGGATGGCAGGACGATCTTGGGGGTTGAGGCGAGTTGTGACAACTTGTCCATTGTGCACAATTGCATGGCGACGGGGGCTGAGGCCAGGGCCTTCCCTTCTGTATGGAAAGGCATGGTGGATCCGCGCGCCTACTCGTTTCAGGGCAAGGAGAGCCTGGTTCCAGTAGGGGGATGAGGATAATTTCAGGCGATGGCCTGGGTGGTTTGTGAGCCACTCCCCTAATGAGGTCAGAGATGCTCTAGGAAGACCCAGAGCTGCTGACACTCACTGGCGGAGGGCGGGCGCCCATTGGGGCATGGGGGTCGCGTCCCAGCAGACAATCAGCCATAAGAACTTCAGGAAGATTGTGGTGGCGTGGGATCGCGTGTCCAGAAGCCCTAGGCCCCCTTCATTGCAGGGTCAGGTAATGGTTGAGAGGGCCATTGGTGGATGGTTTGAGCCCCAGATTCAACAGCGGGGGAGTACATTGAGCCGCGTATAAAAGGCATCTGTGAATGGGCAGACGTGCGCTAGGAACCAGGCTTTGGAGAGGAGGAACACATTGGCCATCAGAGCACGACCCTGGGGGGTGATTTGCCGCCGGTTTCAGCTGGCAATCCTGGAGTTAACTGCCGCGAGGAGCAAGTCCTCATTGTCTTTTAGAGCAACTCCTTGTTGGTTGGTGAGAACGCCCAGGTGACGGAAGGTACCGCGCACAGGTTTAATACCAAATGGTGGGGGGAAGGTGGGGGAGCCGACCTGTACAACTGTTGTCTTGGAGGTGTTGACCATGGCGTTGGACGCCTTGGTGTACCTCTCAATGGTCACAGCAGCGAGGGCAACATCCCCAGGGCAGTCAAATGCAATGGCGGTGTCATCTGCAAATGCCATGGTGCGGGTGGGGGCTTTACCTGGGACCAGAATCCCTGTTAGCTTGTCCTGTAAGGAAGCCAAGAGGGGTCGAGGGTGATGTTAAAAAGGATAGGGCTCAGAGGGTCCCCTTGCCAGAGACCTTGTCCAACTGGTACTGCAACTGTAAAACCCATTGGCGCCAGTACTCTGGTGTGGAGCTGGTCATATAGCGCTGATATCCAGCACCTAGCTGTGGGGGAGATGGAAGCTGGCCAGGGAAGCATCAATATACTTCCAGGCCACCTGATCATAGCTTTCTCCATATCCAGGAGAGCCACAAAGCCATTCACCTTGTGAGAGTTAGCAGTCAAAGTCACGTGAAGGTCATTATAGTTGTCCCATAACGACCTCCCCAGAATAAAACTGTGCTGGGATGGGGAGAGGCGAGGTGACACCCATTTGGCGATTTGGTTGGCCAGAAGCTTCGTGAAGAGCTTGTGGTCTGTGTTGATCAACGCTATGGGGCGCCAGTTTGCCAGGTTCTCAAGGTCTGACTTCTTGTGATTGAGGGTCATGATTGAGCCTCTGGAGTCGGGGAGGACCTCGCCACTCACCAAGAGTGCAGCGAAGAGGTCGCTCAGGGTTCTGGCTATCACCGCAGGTTCCAGAAGGTACACCTCAAAGGGTATTCCATCTGGGCCTGGGGCTTTAAGCCGTGGGGATTTCAGAAGGGTTTCCATCACCTCCTGGATGGAAATAGGCGCCAGTAGAGCCTCATCATCCCGTGGGTCAATGGGCGGCTCTGGAGCCCGCCACAGGAAGTTTTGGATGTCCGACGGGTCCACCTGGGTGGCATGGAAGAGAATGGAGTAGAAGCGGTGTAGTTCCTGCGTGATTTACTCCTTATCCGAAGTGGTTGTAGTGTAAATCTTCAGTGCAGTAATATCCTGCGCTGTTGACTGGGCTTTCTTTTTCTGAAAGAAGAAGCGGGTTGGGCGTTCCCATTGAACATAGTAACGAGATGTTGTAAAATTTGCTGCCCATTCTTCCTGCAGTGTGAGCTCCAAGCGGAGTGCTTCCTGCGCCGCTTCCCAGTCTTCCAACCATCTGTTAAGAGGGCGAAGGCTGGCAGTTTTGCTCCAGATGTCTGATTCTGGCTTCCGCCCTTTTAACTCTGGTGCGAGCTGCTGTCATCTGGGCTTTGGCACAGTTGTAAGCAACGCGGGTGATGCCCTCCTTGGTCACCGCCCATCTAGCCGTGTGGTCAAGCAGGTGGGTGGGGGGAGGTGAGAGTCAACCGGATGGTCATAGACAGCTTCTCCTTAGTGAAGGGGTTGTTGAGAAGAGCTGGGGCAACCCTAGGCCAAAACCTAAGCGACGGTCTAAGCGTGGTGGTGAGGACAACGGTGAGTGACCTGTGATCACTCAGATGGTTGTCACGAGAGATGGGAGAGGAGACGCGGCCAATTAGCAGGGGGCCAATCAGTGCCATATCTATGCGTGACGCTGACTGGAAAGCTCCTCCATCAAACTGGATCCTAGTCATGCAACCTAGGCTAGACGCGGAGGGTGGAAGCGCATCTATAAAGCCACTCAGGCGAAGGAAATCCTGGAGGCGACTTGATCCAGGGCGTTCCTTTGCTGAAGGGGGGTAAGATTCACGGACGCGACTTATGGTTGATTTGAAATCTCCCAAGAGGATTGTATTCCGTGGGAGATTGAGTTGGACGAGCTCTTCTAAGAGACGGTTTTGCTCCTGACCTGCATTAGGCAGGTAGATGCTTGCAGCGAAGAAAGAGAAGTCAGGAGTGGTGAGTTTGGCCATTATGAGGCGGCCACCTAGATATTGTGAAAAAGAATGGGTTTTAACCCAGGGATTCAAAACAATAAGGGCGGCATGGTTTGTCCAGAAGGAGTTGCCTCCAAACTGTTCATTCCATGCAGATTGTTTGTGGGGGAGGATATGGGGCTCCTGGACAGCAGAGATGTCAATTTGTGCTGACCTGAAGTTGCGGAGGAGGCGGGCTTTCCACTTAAAGTCCCGCAACCCATTCGCGTTGATGGATTGCAGGGCCAGGGTGCTGCCGTGGGGACTCATAGCTGTTCCCCTCCATGTCCTGGGGGGTTGCCAGCGCTTAAACCTTCTGCTGTGAGGCGACTAGTTTTGAGTCCTTTTGCTTGACTATTAGCTGCAATCCGTGAGGAGTGTCAAGGGTTCTGAGGGGAAGGAGAGGGTGGGGGGGCGGAGGACCCAGTAAGCCAGCCTAGGATGCTGCCCCCGCTCCGTTGCAGGGGAAGGACCTGAGGGTGCTCAATGGCGACCTCCGCGGTGTCCCCATTTGATGAGTCTGAGTCCATATTCACTTCCTACAACACTGCAAAGGAGCCGCGTGAAATGGACTGTGGGGCTGGGGTAGGACTCTTTTAGGTGACACTTCTACCACAGGCCGCGGGTTGCCAGTCCCTGCTGGTGGGCATAGCTCCATTGGGAGCTGAGGGTTGATGCAATAAATCTCTGGTGGAGGTTGGTGGGGGTGCCGCGGAGCCCTGAGTGGGGGTGGCTGACGAGGGGCGCCCTGTGGGAGATGCCTTGCGCTTGGTGAGAGAGGGAGTCGACTCTGGGAGATTATAGGGGCTGCCCACTGGAAGGGGGCATGAGCGCGAAGGTATCCCGTACCAATAGTGGGGTTAGCTGTTTCAACTGCTAGGCATAAGGCCTCAAGAGACAGGTCTTGAACGGGAACCCATTGTGTGGGTTATGGAATTGCTGCTGCGGCCACGTGGGATCGTTTTTGGCCTGGTTTAGGCCCCTGGGTGGTGACTAAGAGGGCTTGTTTTCGAGTTGTGCAGCCACTATACAGGTGTCCAAGGGCGTTACACCATGAACACCGGGGGCGCGCCTGATCAGGGTCGACAAAAGATCTCAGGGCATGCCCCAACTACCGCCACACGAGGAATAACCTCAATGTTGCGGGATACAGTGGGGGAGGGGATGAACGACGCCCTAGCAGTGCGAGTCCTTTGGGTGTGAGCATAGTAAGAGGGGACGCTAAAGTCCACTGAAAGAACAGACCCAAGCTCCATTAAACCACGATGGAGCGCTAGTTTAAGAGACCCAGGATCAACAGTCGATGGTAGGTTGGAAAAATTAACCCATGAACTTTTCTCCAGGTGAGAGCATGTGCGGGAGATGCGAAGAGATCCACGCGGAATAATGACCTGGAGGGTGGCAGCATGGTCAGCAAGGGCAGCTTCAGTGAAGCCCACATCGATGTAGTGGCCCTCCACTGATTCATGGATGGTGGTGATAATTGGGAATGTCTCCGCGATCGCTGCAAAGTATGAGAAGTAATTTTCCGTATAGAATTCAACAGGGTTATGCCCATAATAAATGCAAATTGTGTGGGAGAGGGTTGAGCGAGGTAGAGCTTTTTGCGCTCTAGTTTCAGCCCATTTCTTCTTAACATCAGCAATAAACGCCACTTCACGGGGATCAGCTTTGGGTAGCATCGGTGCCAGAGGTTTTTGCCACTCCCCCAGTGGCTCCTTTGGTACGTTTGTGTTTGCTTTGGGCTGCAATTGTGGGTTGAATGCGAGCTGGTGGTTTGGACAAGTTTGCGGAGTTCCCCTGTTGCTGGAATGTTACAGCAGTTGCTGGCGTCATATTGAATTGAGGGGCGAATTGTTGGGCCTCACTAAATTGGCGAGGCCCATCCAGATTGGAATTAACTCCAGCCAATTGGGAGGAGGGCGATGTTTTATCACCATCCCAGTCTATTTGTGTAAATTCAGCCTGAGTATTTGCTGTGATTTCGTGGGCAAAACTCACTGACTGACTAGTGAATTGGTCGTTTTCAGCATATGGAGATAAAGTGCTGACTTGAGAAGTGCCGATTATGGGGTTTAAATGGGGTGGGTGAGATTGGAACTGGTGTGAAGTTCCAAAATCTGAACCATTTGAATCCCATTGGGAAGAGTAGATTGTCCCAATTTGGTGCTTAGTGAACCAAAATGTGCGGTTAATACAACCTTACATCCAAGGGTTTGGGGGCCAGGTGATTGTTGGGCCTCAATAAATTGGGGAGGCCCATCCAGATTGGAATTAAATCCAGCTAATTGGGAGGAGGGCAATGTTTCATTACCATCTTAATCTATTTGGGTAACTTCAGCCCGAGTATTTGCTGTGATTTTGTGGGCAAAACTCACTGGCTGATTGGTGAATTGGTCGTTTTCAGCATATGGAGATAAAGTGCCGAATTGAGAAGTGCCAATTATGGGGTTTAAATGGGACGGGTGAGATTGGAACTGGTGTGAAGTTCCAAAATTTGAACCATTTGAATCCCCATTGGGAAGAGTAGAACCCAATTTGGTGCTTAGTGAACCAGAATGTGTGGCTAATCCAACCTTACATCCAAGAGTTTGGGGGCCAGGTAGCTGGGTATCGCCCCTCATGGGGGGATCCAGAAACATGGCGTCAGCAATAATAGATGGGACTGAATTAGCTGACACAATGGGGGAGGTGAATGCCTGGAAGGGCTGAGTTGCATTCAACTGAGCAGACGCCATTAAACAGCGTGGGTGATGGCCTCCTTGGTTGGAGGGGGCCCAGCGGGTTGGTGGGAGGCAGCGCATGCAGAGCTGTTGGGCGTGCAGGTTGCAGAAGTGCGATCAGGTGAACTGGCGCTAGTTGAAGTAGCTCCAGGTTGGGGGGTGGTGCCTGCTTATATGGCCACTGCTTGAGAGCGGGTAATTCTGGTTACCCTGAGGTGGGTAACCGAGGGTTGCTTCATTTGGGGGTGGTGCTTGCTCATTTGGGTGAGCCCGTGGGTTCTTTTGCGGGGTTTCCCGCCATATTTGCTTATAGTTTTCGTAATCTCTTTATTAGAGCTAAATTTCAGGCTGAATTTATTTTGAAAAGTGATGCTTAGCAGAAAGAGATCGAAGCACCCAGCACATTTTATGAGTATATTTTAACAGATAATTTTGTTTATTTTAAGTAAGATGACCATTAACATATAATATTATTATTTTAGTTTTTATAAATTGGTAGATGGCTATCAATAAGTTTAAAATTAATCAAACAATAAAGTTAACTAAAACAAAAGGGTGTGGTAAAAAACTTCCCATATTTAAAAGCTAACAATAAACATTAGCGATGCTATCCTACATATTCATACAAATATGAAAGGATACATAATGCAGTTTCTTTCACTTGAGTTTTTAAATGTTATCACCTAAGTGATGGCCTTCTTCCACAATACATGTTTCTAATCAATTTATTAAGTTTTACATAACTTGATGGTTAGATTGCGGTGGTATACTGCAATTTTTTCATATAGCAGACTCTAGTAAATTAATGGTTTGTGGTCAGTGTTGTAAATACTAGCCTTAAATTCCCCAAAGAAAAAAATTCACAAGTGGTGAGATTAGGTGATCTTGCAGGTCATCAAATGTCACCATTTAATGAGACCAAGCGCCTTGGAAACAGTTTTCTCGAAACAGCGATCAAGTTTCTGGCTGTGTGGGCAGTGGCCCCATCCTGTTGAGATCAAACATTCCAATTATTAAAATTGCTGCCAGTTTTAGTTTCAAAAAGTGTTGTGAAATTTTCACATATCCGTTGTAACTCTTTCTAACCATTTGTCCTTCTTCCTCAAAAAAATATAAGGACCAAAAACCACATTTTCCAAAAGCACACCAAACAGTGACACGTGGACTGTGTAGAGACCTTTTATGAAGCTGATGAGGTTTCTTATTCTAATAACGGCAAATTATGCTTAATCATGGAGCCATTCAAGCGATAGATCAACTTAATCAATTGAGAGCAGCATTGTTTGCTGTAACGTTCTCAAGGCTAGCCTTACAACATGCCTTACGGTTCTTCCAGTCACCATTATAATGTTGTTGGCAAACTTATTTTGTAAGGATGTAATTTCAGATCAGCATGTAAAATTCTCATGACACTTTGATCAGACATTCTTAAAGCAAAAGCATAATTATGATATTGAACGTTTGGGAGATAGCAAAATGGACTGTTTGACAACAATGACATTTTCTGGTGTCTGAACACTTCTTGGTCTTCCATTTGGTATTAATTTCAATGCTGCCCCTGGAGATAAAAAATCTCATTATATAAAAGTATGGTTTGTCTGTCTCCAACAGCGTTGCCACAATTAAGCTTGAAATGTATTCACTAAGCTTTCTGCGTGACAATAACAGATTTGTTATAATGGAAAAATGACTCAACAACAAAAGTATGATGTATGCCAGTCCACACCATGATGGCAACTGAAATGGCAGGGCACATGCTACCATAAACCACCACAAACCCCTCACTCCACCATGCTAGTGCAATGACTAAGCAACATGTGGGAGGTTTCCTGCTGCACCCTGTACTAACCATTTATCCAAAACTAATTGGACCTAATGAATCAACCTAAAGCACAAACCATTTGGCAAAATCATAAAAACTATCAAATTAGCCAATCACTTAATACTTACTAAAACTTTACCTTGGTAATTAGCTAAATGAACTCAAACCGCTTGTCAAAGCCATTTAGACTACCAAATTAATTGAATTGTAATCTGATAAGCTGTAAAATTATACTGATTGCCTGTAAAATACTTTAATTTATTTTACTTTTAATATCTAAAACTTTTTTATTTTATTACAAAAATTAAAGCCCTGAATAGAGGCGTTCTTGGACACATTCCATCCCTTACCTTTAAGATAACAAAGCTCTACATGCCATAGTTTTGCTGCCATCACGCACATGCACACACACAAGCACTTGCTTTTATTATATATATAGATTTACTCTTTGAGTCTTAGTTATTGTCCATCCCCAGGTTGGCTTGCCTCAAATAAACATTATTAGTTCTGCATTCTATAGAAGCTTTTGGTCTGTTTTAATTAATTTTTTACACCAAAGTAATTCTTATCCATCTAGCTCTAAACCCGTAATAATTAATCCTATGGTAAAAAGCTTTGAGTAACTTAGACTAGAAAAAGAATGATAAGAATTAATATGGAGGAACTTTATTTAGGTTGTACTTTGACTTATGTATAAATATGGAATAGCATAATATTACCAATTTCCTAATCTTCTAGATATTATAATATTAAGATAATTTTAGAAGAGCAAGATGTCATGGCCTGATGACGTGATTGAGGGTACCAACAGCAAAGATATAGCTAGTCGTCAGGAGTCAAAAAGGTGAAGTTAGCAGGCTTTCCTGACCTCGTATATACCCTGGACCTGAGATGGGTTTAGGTCAGATATGCCCAGGTCAGTCTAGAGGATGTGCGTGACGCTCAGCCCTGTGTTATAGCAAGGGCGTTAAAATGCACTAGCTATATTATTAACGGTGATGGTTTGATTTGGTTGCTCAGCAAATGGGGTTTTAAAACCTGTTCGATTTTTGAAATTTCTAAATTGGGTCAGCCATGTATACAAGTAAAAACTCGAGTTTGGTAAAATCTTGAGATATAGTACTATGGCCAATGAAAGTGTGCGCCTATTGGTACATCTGAGCTTAGCACCACTTCCTCCGATTAATTATTTACCCCAATTGTTTAAGAAAGTTTCCTCAAGACCAACTTTCCTTGTTGGTTGACTTCCTAATAAAAATCCCCCATTATTTTTACATTTTTTCAAAATGGTGCCTTGGGCAAAACTGTGCATGGACCTCCTTGAGGAGGTCTCAAAAACGAGGATCATTTTATTTTTTATTAAATATCTACCTAATCTTATGCACAGCTGGGCAGCCCTGTTCCCCTCCAGACCAAGGTATACAAGCCCTTCTGCACAGATCCCCACTTGGCTATGGACTCCCCTTTGTGTTGAACCAAGTTTTGTGGTTTAGTAATTTAAATTTTATTTGGGGAAGGCTGACCATGAAACAGATACTTCCAATATGTAACTAAAAGCACTAATATAAGCTAGAGGCACCCCAGAGAAGCTAACGCTGTCTCCTGTTTCCAGAAGGAACGCCAAATAAAGGAAGAGGGGTATCATGAGTAGAGGCTCGTGCCACTAATGAGCACATATGAAGGAAAGGGTCTGAAGTGATGAACCAAACCAGAAACCAGGATGAGACCAACTGTCATTGATGGGATGGTAGGTACCCAAACCAACCATGCCTGAAAGTGGTCCATGAGGTGCGACTGGAATTGGTGTACAGCTTCCTGAAGGGTTGGAGTAGACCCTGAAAAGGCATCCAAGACAACCGTGTGGATAGTCCACATTGCAATTGCTACCACTAAGGCTCATAGGGAAGTTTGTATAGGGGAATTTAAGAACATGGCAAAGATGTCCTAAGATAGGCTGAAGGGCTGTGTTTTCTCCTGGCAAAAGAGATGTTGAACCTCAAGCCAGATCGCCTTTGATGGAGGGCGCTCTTCCAGGCGGTGGACCAAAGCCCCATATTGGTCACACACGTTACATGAGGAGTGTAATGCATTAAATTACTAAGCAGATGTTTATACCCATTCCAAGAAGCTCAACACATGGGAACAAACATGAGGCTGCAAAAGAGGGTGATGGGCGTACTTCCAGATGGCTTTCTGGGTTTCTAGGAAGTAGGGGATGTCCAACATTTCCAGACAATCCACCCTGGCCATGGTAGGGGACTGTCCTTGGTATCAAACTGTTCAGAAAGGCTTGGCCTTGTACTTCCTGTGTGAAGCGGGGAGTAGGGCGACCCCTCTGGGAGGTGTGGCCACCGATGCAAATTCTCCACTCAGCACTCCACATGGAGAGTAAAATTTATTTGAAGTGGGGCAACGTCCCATGTGTGCCCTCAGCAGAGGGATGTGAGGCAAGTTATTTTAATAGAAAATGGGGGTGGGTAGGATTGCTGAGGCCCAAGGTGCAAGAAATTTGGAGTGGGTCGCGAGTGACCAGTGTTGGTCTTTGTACGTGGGGTTGGTGACTGCAGCGATCCAGGTGTCAAGTATTTTGGCGGCATGGGCCTCAAAGTTGAGCAGGCCCATACCACCACTATGGCGAGGGCCAAATAAGACATTCAGGCGCACTGGCAGTGGGCGGCCTAACCAAAGCCACCCTTTGCAGGAGGGCGTATAATGAGGTGAAGAAGGATGTGGAAAAACGATAGCATGGGCCACAAACCAAGCTTTAGATATGAGCATAGAGTTGGCCAACACAATTATGCCTGTGAGGGAAGTTTGGTGGGCTCTGATAAAGGCTATTCGCTTTGTGACATTATCCAGGATATGGTCTCCATTGCCAATGAGGCATACCCTCCCGCATCCAGCCACTTCCAAATGGCGTACTGGACCAGAAGTGGGTCTTGGCACAAAAAGGGAGCACAAGTGGGGCGGTATGGGGTGGGTGGGGCAAGCGAACCTGTGAGCTAGCTGCTAAAGCAGGTAGGAATCAGGGTGCTGGTGACCAGTGGGCTTGAAACCAATCAAGGGGAATTATTTCGGTTTTGGAGGCCTTAAGTACGGAGTTACTTACACTGGAACAATCCTGGATAGTAGCCTTAAGCTCACGTGCATCTTGGTTGTTAGACATCAAAACCACACGATCATCAGCAAACATAAACTTCTCAACTGGTGCTTAGCCTTGCACGTGGATACCAGTAAGGTGGGCATTCACATTGTGTAAAAGTGGGTCAAGGCTGAAGTTATATAATAGTAGGCTCAAAAGGTCCCCTTGGCGGAGGCCCTGTTGAGGGCGAACTATGTAAGTGAGGAAGCCAGAGTCACGCACACCCATTGTGGTAGATTCCGTAAGCACCATCACCCAATTAATGAACTGATGGGAGGGTGAACTTGTGGAGGCAGGCTTTAAGGTATTCTAAGTTGACTCTATCATAAGCCTTCTGCTGATCTAAGAAAAAAAGTGCACCAGTAGCTGTGGGTTGGAAGACATTGGCTACAGTATGTATGATACCCCACATAGACCGCTTGGGAAAGCAAACAAATTGCTCAGAGGAAATGAGATTAGAGGCAACTTCCCCTAGGCGTTTGTCCATAATTTTAGTAAATAACTCTGTATCAGTGTTAGTAAGTGAAATGGGGCGCCAGTTGGCCAAGTCCAGCTTATCCCTTTTTTAAACAGCGTTATTGTGAAAGCCTTCTTGCCCCCAGAAAGGAGGAGCATATCCAACAAGCACTGATTCATTGAGGCAAGCAACAAAGAGGTGAAATAATTACATATCTCTCATAGAGTTTTTTTCTTTCCTGTAACAATCACTATAGCTACTATGATTCAATTTGAACAGCAATTTTGATAATCACACAGGAGAGATGGGTGATTTTAATAAATCTAATACAACCTGGGCGAGCGTCGCATCAAGAGGTGCGCAAAACAGTGCACCCAAGGGCAAGAAACGCCCTGGAGGGGGACCAGGAACCCAAGCCACCAAGAAACCACATACTCAGACACCGTCCAGGTTTATGGTATTTGCTACAAAACAAGACCAATACATGGATATCCAACATAACCAACCCCTTTCAAAGGTGGAACACGGGCTTCAACTCTTCCTTAGGGATGAGTCCCTGACCCTGAGGGAGAAAACATGCGAGGCACAGCCCTCCCTTTTCCACCACGCGGTATTTGTCGCCACCAACAACATGGGCTGTGGCTGGATCAATATTGGTTTTGAAACAGCTGAAGCAGCAGATGTCACAGAAAAAGTCTGCGTCAAAATTGCCCTTCCCGAGGGAAAAAGAATAGTGCACACTGCACGCACCAGATGGAATAAAGTGAGAATTTTGTTTATCTCCTTCAACTCGCTCCCTACCAACCTTCCCCATAGGTAATTGAGGAGGAGCTCCTCAAAGGGCTCATAGTCTATGGAGAAATTGTGCAAATTGAATTACAACGATTTCTCCTGATGCCAACCCTGTGCACAGGCAAAGCTATCTCTGTAATCAACCTGCTCCCCAAAGTGGTAGATGACTTATCAAGAATCCCCCACACAGCAGAGCTTCACTTTGCAGATGGGGGACAGTCATCCTCATTCCAAATCACACCGGAACGCGCACCACCTATATGCAACCACTGTGGTTCATTGGTACACAAGGAACACGCATGCCCCATAAAGGAGGGCTTCATGGAAGCAGACTACTGTGAGGAAGCCATGGACAAAACTAATGACAACTTCGCCAGAATGACCGATGGCCACCACCCATTCTGCTGGGGTGAGGATGGGCTTTACTCCATCATGGACCCAGTTACATAAACAACGCAAAGCGGCACAAAAACCACAAGCGGGCAGCGGCTGAGGCGGCAGCGCATGCAGAATCATCCATTGACCCCGGACAAATTCAAGAGGACATATTGGATATACACCGAGCCAACCAATCAGAACAATATGCCCAGGTTGAAAATTTTCACAGAAACTTGACTGAGTCACTAAGCGACATCAATCATGCACGCTTTGAGGAAAATTTAGCTGCAATATGGGCAAAAATGTGATGCCCAAATCTCCAAATTTGAACCCCAAAATCATAGAATCCAATCAGCACCCTACATTGAACCATCATGAGACAGGTGCAGGAAAAGATAACGCAAATTCAAAAACTGCAATTCCCACAAAAATTGGGTCAAAACAAGGGAACTGACATTGACACTGAGAGAGTTGGAGTACAGATGCAAAGCATGGCCAAAATGAGCCACGGTGGGTTCAAGCCAGAGGGACCTCCCAACTGCTCCTGAGGCGCCGCGGGCACCTCAGTGTCAAGAGATGCTAAATATCACGGGACCAGGGCTTAAACATCCCAAGACAAAAAGCTGGACTTCCTGCAAAAACCCCTTGTAGACATCTTAGCTATCCAAGAAACCCACTGTCTACAGGGGAAGAAGGATCCTGGTCAGCCAGGGTCTCACCATCACAATCAGTGTGGATGTCTCACTGTGGGGTGATCATCCAAAATAACAAAAAATTAAAAATTACAAACTCCTCATCATACCTTCACAGCCACGTCCTGGTAGCAATAATTACATGAAAAGAGGAAACAATCTCGATAGCATGCATCTGTGCACCATGCACTGCAGCGGAGAGAAAACAATTCCTCAAAACCATTCCAACTCTCACCCTCCCACCAGATACCATCCTGTTGGGCGACTTTAACTGCTGGGATAACCCTGACATGGACTGATGGCCTAACCCCAGGGGATACCCACTGGAGCACATTGAATTTTGTGCAATGAAGGCATCCCTTGGACTACAGGATGCCATACCCCCAGATCACCACCCCATCCCCACATGACATGGCCCAACATACGCGAGGGAGCGCTCATATCAAAGAGATGCATCAATCACATCATCATTTTGCAATCCCACCAATCAAACATCTCCATTTCGCAACAAAATAAATCAATTTTTCCAACCACCGACTTGTTTTGGTGCAGCTTTCGCCAACCTGAACCAACGCACAGGCGTCGCCCTGAAGGAAGCTACACCCGGAAAACATAAAATTGCCCAAAATATCTGACTGGGTCAAACACGAGGCCATGAACCCAGAATTTAAAGCCCCATTCACTTCAGATCCCATAGTAACCTGGGCAAATTTCAAAACTGAACTAATCAACAAAACTCAACATCTAGCATCATGTAAGTACATCGCCAACACAGCCACAATCAGGCGTACCTTGGTGGAACTGGACCACCTCGAGCTAAGCACCCTGAGATCTGGTTATAGCCCCAACTGGGGATGCAAATGGGCGGAAATATACACCTGCCTAAACACCCTCATCTTTGAGCACCAACACAGAATCAAAGTATTGAACAAAGGTAAGTTCATAAAGGAAGGCGAAACATGATCAACATATTTCTTCCACCAATTCCACTCCCACAGCAACCAGCCTGCGTGCACAAAGGTCCGCAAGGCTGATGGCACCGTGGCAATTGACCCTGAGGAGGTCAAGGCGGAAGTACACCATTATTACACCAAACTAAACCACAATACACTGACCAACACACAAAAAATAACAGAATTTATAAATACCGCTGGAATACAAAGCACACCGCCAGACTACAATATATTAAATCTAATGACATGGGAGGAGTTTTGGGATACAATCCGCGGTGCACCACTTAGGAAATGCTCAGGGCCTGATGGGATACCTTATGAATTTTACAAAAAATACTTTAAGCAAATCGCCCCCTCCTCTTGGCATCTATGAACCAGTGCTTGCTGAAAAAACGCCTCCTAGCTGGTGGCCATGAATCATATGTCATAACCCTGTATAAGAAGGGTGACAAATTGGACCTGGCCAACTGGCGTCCAATTGCACTCTCTAACACTGATACAAAAATTATAACAAATATTTTAGCAGCCAGATTAGGCGTAACAGCCTCAAACGTCCTGTCACCCAACCAGTTTGGGTTTATACCAGGGCGCTCAAGCTGGAACAACATACACCCTGTTGCAAACATATGTCAGTCTAAAGCAACTGGAGCCCTGGTCTTCTTAGACCAGGAAAAGGCATATGACCGCGTTAGTTGGCCATACCTAAAGGAATGCCTACATGCTTTCAAACTCCCACCCAGATTCATAAACTGGGCGATGCTCCTCACAGAATCTGCAACCATGGCTGTATGCGGCCCTGGCTTCCTAACTAACAGGATCACACCACACAGAGGGCTCAGACAAGGGGACCCCCTCAGCCCACTACTGTATAATTTCAGTTTTGATCCACTCCTCCGCGTAACTAACTCATGCCTCATGGGCATAACAGCACAAGGCCAGCCAAGAGTCAAGATACTGGCCTTTGCGGATGACTGCGTGGCAAGTATAGCTAACAATAATGATGCCCAACTGCTGGAACACACCCTAGAGGAATATTACATGGTGAACAACGCATAGCTCAACAAAAGGAAAACAGAAATAATTCTCTTAGGCAAGTACACTAACAACTGGGCTACAACACCTGAACCTCACACCCCCATATGAAGGAAAAACCCACTCATCTTACCCTTTGCATCATCTCCCACCACCACTCCTGTCCGCCACCTTGGGATATGGCTGAAAACAGGGGGATATGCCAATGAGACAATTGAGAAAAATCTATTACAGCGGGTATCCAACCACGTCGCCTCCATCAAGGGAAGATCCCCAGGACTAACGGGGCGAGTAACAGTTGCTAAATCATTAATCCTTCCAATACTATGGTACCTGGCCCACACGATCGCCTTCTCACCCACCTTCATAACTTCAATCCGCGCGCTCATCCAGGGCTGGCTGTGGCCCAGATCCTATCCTCCCATATGGATGGAAACACTCTTTGGCCCACGCTCAAGCGGAGGCATGGGACTAATAGATTTTGAGAGCCACGCCAATCACATCCTAGGTACCTGGATAAAGGAAATCCTTGCTCCAGACCTTCTGCAACAACATTGGTCCAGAGCAGCAAGGACTAACTTTGCACGGGCGCTCAAATTAACCAACCCACATAGTCCACCCAGACTACTTTCATACCTTGCAAGCACCCTACTGCAATGGGTACACATGGAACCTCCCCTCATTTCAAACATATACTCTGAACTATCCGCCATATGGGATGGACCATAGAGAACACTGGCACTATGCAGGGAAGGGGACGACTCATCTCACACTTCAAATTAAGAAAACCAGAAGACCACCCCCAGAGAGACATGATTGCTACAACCCCAAACATTGCTAGAATCGAATACCTAGATGCGTTGGACATTCCCTATGACTTAACCACACAGAGGGCAGTGTGGAGAATACCGCACCACCCACTCCTACAACCAAGGGTAAGAGCCAACGCCTGACGCTGTCTGCGAAGGACCTATAGGACGGCGGATTGCTCCAATTCCCTCCACACAACCAGTGCAGTATGTGGAGGGGAGGGCTCCCTACACCACCGCCTAGAAACATGCCCCCCAAACCAAAGCCATATGGCAGGAAGTCGCACGGCTGCTTAAGCTCAAAAACGAACAGGAATTTTCTATCTCAAAGAGCCTCCTCGCGCTTCAGATCGAATCACCAATCCCATCTACCCTCCGCTCCCTAATGATACCATTGCAATGTGGAAAATCCACACCATTACCTTAGATGCGTTCAAGGGCACAGTCCCAACCATCCATGGGGTTATCAACAGGTTCCACATCCACTTATTGAAGCACTTCCAAGTCTGGCTCTATAAATATTTGAGGCCAAGGCAACAGGCGCTCATAGAATCGTGGTTCCCACTCTGGTTCCTCCACACAGACCACTTCCTTCACACCTGCTCCATAGCGGGAGAAACCCCTTCAGAGTAGCACACTAACCCCCATAACTGGCAGTCCCTCTGGCAACAGGGGGTAACCTGAGTACCCCGGGGTGCCCAATTTTATCTATCTTAGCTTCCCCCTCCTTTTCCACACATACTTGGTAATGCCCATCCCCTGGTCGGCTTGCCTTGGTTAAATAAAATAAATATCTCTTATAGAGCTCATAAGAAATCCCAACTGGACCTGGGAAATTCCTGTATGGTGCACTGCAAATGGCATACCAGAGTTCATCCTATGAAATTAAATTCATGAACTCCAGATAATGTGACATGTTGTGGATATGTGCGCTTTTAAGATATTCATCAACTTCAGCCAGTTTGACTGGATTGGAGCAATACAATTTGGAGTAAAGAAAATTTGAACTTTGATTGCCACTTCAGCTGGAGTATCAGAGATGGAGAGGTCTGGCCGCCTAACCTGTGTGCAGGCCAAGCTCTGTTGTAGTGCAAAGAATCTTCAGAAAGAGTGGGCGGAGCACGTTAAACCTGCTGATATATATTTTGCTTCATACTGTACGCAAACGTGATGATTGTGTTGCATTACCAGTGCGTTGAGGCGAGCGGACACCTCTGCCCACTTACAACCCCAAGCCTGGCTGTAGCCTGAAACAGGGAAATTAGACTTTAGGTGGTCTACTTCTGCAAGCGTGTGCAAAATGACTGCTGAGGCAGCCCAAGTGTGACGCAATAAGAGGTGGCATGCCTGGCGGATGGTGTTTTCTTTGAAGGTTAACCAGTAGGCAGTGGGTCCACAGAGAATGGTGTGGTAAAATCCAGTGCTGAGGTTTCAGAGTCCACCTATGAGGGAAACTGGGCGAAGTGATCTCGGCTGGATGAAATGTGCTCTACTTTGGTGCCTTTGTCACAGGGTGCAACAAAGAGAAGGAAAACAACACCAACCTGTGGTTGGAGAAATCAATTTTTGTTGTCGTAAAGTGTGCAACCTGTGACCAAAAAATCAACAGAGCAAGAATAAGGTCAATGTGGGACATAGACCTCAGTTGTCCGTTGTGAACATGGGGATGGGTCATTTTGGGGAGCAGAGGTGAATGTTTAGGTAGGGTATTAAACAGCCCTAAAGTGGCTTTTAGAATGTGAAGTTCTATGTGCCCCTGTGGGGGCAGGCGCAGAAGGACAGCGGTTGGTGGCCAGTTGGCCCAGCAGTTCATGTTGTCCACCACAAATGGGTCAGGGGGAAGTTGGAGGGAAGTAATGGCTGAAAAGAAATCCCAGCGAGCTTGTTCACAGGTCAAGGCATAAATATTAACAATAGAGTGTACTTTGTTGTCCCATGAAAAGTAAACTAAAAGCACATGGACATCAAGGTACAAATTTCTATCAATAAATTTGAAATTATGGGTTACATGTATAAGCACCCCACAGTGTGGCGACCAAAAGGAAAGGGAACGGAGGAGCATGGTTGCCCATGTTTCCTCAGCATCGTGTGGACAGTGGGTTTCCTGATTAACCAGGATGTCCTCAGGTAATTATCTTTTAAAAAACTCATTTTCTTAGCATGGGATGTCGAGGCCATGTGTCCAGCGATGTTCAACATCCCTATTGTGAAGGCTCCTCCATTACACCTTAGGTGTGATGGGAAGGGCCCTAGGCCTTCCATTGCTGCTTTCTCAGCAGCAGTAGTAGCAGACCACGTTTAGTGAATTTTGTTCTTTATACGCGGGCTTAAGGGACTTCATCACTTTGGAAGTAGGTGTGGCTTTGGATTTTTTTTGAAGCTTTGTTTTGATTGTTTTGCATTGCTGTGTTCCAGCAGTGCATTATTACAGGTCGACAAAAATTTGGGAGGGAAATGGGTGGTAGAATTGGTTTCAATTGAGGCTAGTTAAGTTTGCTTGGGTAAATCTGACTTACCCATTGATATTAGGTAGGTTGACTCAATCTGATTGGTGCTCAGATTCTTGGACTTCTTCAGCAGTGAATGACTCAATCTCATTCTGGGTCTAGACAGACAGGATCATTAATGCAGCCATGGCCGTTGCCTTGGCCACTGCTCTGCAGGCCTGCTTGGCCTTTTTGCACTTGTTATAAAATTAGACAGTATTGTTAGATCTTCCATATTGTTCATACAGGTTGAACCCACTGAACAACAGACAGATGTTGTGGGTAAAGTCAAGTCCTCCAGACACACTTGTGAACATGCTAAAAATATGAGCAATCACCCCAACGACTCTATTATTTATTTTAATAAATACAGAGACCTTTCGCTGTTCCACTCTCTCTACTATAAACAACTTACTTCTCTCTCTCCCCATCTCGCTTATATACAGAAGCTTTGGATGATACCAATCTCATAGCATGGACTGTTCTATTCCGCCAATTCTCCTCAATTTTGGCTTGTTTTCTTTAGCTCTCTTTATCACCATAATTGTGGCGATTTAATTTGTAATCTTTGAATGTCGACATCACCTTATTGCCTTATGTAGAGGAGATTTAATAATAACCCATTGTATCCCAATTTCACCTCATCTTGAGGCACTCAAATAATCATAACTAATATCAAGTTTGGGAGATTATTCACAATATGTCCTAGCTGTTCCAAGTTTATTGTCCAGTCATATTGGAATCATGACATTACCCCTCCTTGACTGGATGATAAGGCCCCTATTTCTTGTATGGTCAGAAGAACTTTGCATGCGCTTGGTTAATGATCCAACCACTTGTGGGGTCCTTGATGGTATATGCATCAACCCCAGTTTTCTCTATAACTTTGAATGGACCAATCCAGATACTGGCCAGCTTGTGTTTCCACCCATACCCACGTTGGTCATGGAAGAGAACCATATCGCCTTATTTGAACTGCACTAACCCACTATGACATAACTGATCAGCATCCTGATTCCTAATCTTTTGCTAAGCTGAAGGAATATGCTTCAGTTTAAAATTTGGTCAAAGTGTTTGAAAAGTCAATCAAATACCGGTGGGGTTCCATTATGCTGGTGTCTTCTACACAAGAATAAAGTAATTCTGGAAGGGCTGGGTGTTGGCCATATAGTAGTTGGAAGGGGCTCTTCCCCATGGTGGAATGGTAACTAATGTTATAGGAGAATATGGCAGTAGAAAGGAGGGAGCTCCAATCGGAAGGTAACCTGTTATAAATTTTTATAGTATGTTCACCAAGGTCCCATTCACCCGCTTGACCATTCCATCGTACTTGGGGTGGTATGGGGTTGTCAGAACCCCTCGGATACCCATAAGATCGTTCAGTTTGGGGAGGATGTGCAAGATGAAGTTAGTTTTGTTATTAGTGAGAATGAACTGAGGGCAGCCGTGCTTCTAATTAATGCATTCCATCACAAACCTGGCCACCATAACTTCCCCAAAGCCTCATATCACCCTCGCTCTGACCCACCGGGTCAAGTGGTCAAAAACCACCAGAATGTACTTACACCGGGTGGCTCCTGTTTTGCAAGGGACCAACAACATCAAGGGAAACCGTGTGCCAAGAAAAATGTGGTTTCACTACCTGGTATGAAGTCTTATGGCAGAATGTCTTCTCCACGTGCACTTATGGCAACAGGAAATGGTTTCAAGCACATCAAAGCTCATGCTTTCCCAATAGTATTGATGGCGCAACAGCTCCATTGTCTTGTGCACCCCGCCATGCCTGACTGCCTTGTGGGCGCTCATAATAATTCCCAGACATGCTGAGGGTCATAAAAATTCACTGTAGAATTGCCAATCCACTTGTATAGCTCCCCATTCCACTGGAAGGTATTTGTTCACATCTCATTTAATGATTTGATCACTTAGGGCATTCGTCATCATATTATCCGCTGAGCATCTTATTGTACATCAAATCACTGAGGTCCGCTGTCACAGCAACAGTTGGCAATCAAGATAAACATTGAGCGTTCTGATGCTTTACTCCTGGGCAATGAAGGATCTTAGATTCATAATCCTGAAGCTTAATAGCCCATCGAGCAAAATGGCCTTCAGGTTCTTTGAGATTCTGCAACCAGCGTAATGATGCGTGATCTCTTATGATTTAAACTTTACCCCATGCAAGTAGACTCTAAATTGCTTACATGCGTAGATCACCACTAAGAACTCCCACTTAGTTTCAGTAAAAGATGCTCATGGCAGTTCAGAATTCAACTGCAGTATGCTACGGGATGCTCTTCTCCCTTGTCATCTTTCTGTGAAAGTACCGCCCCAACAGCGGAAAGGGATGCCTACATCTGAATGATAAACTCCTTATCAGAGTTTGGATAGCATAACACTTGTGCACTGATCAGTGCCCTAAAAAGTTTATCAAAGGTGCATTGACGACTTTCCATCCATTCAAACACAGCATACTTTTTTAACAACTCAAATAGTGGCCCCTCAATACAGTTAAAGTTAGGGATGAAGCGCTGGTATTAACTGAACATTCTCAAAAATACCAGTATGTCGCATTTACTATTAGGTGTAGTCATTTTGCTGATGGCCTCCACCTTAGCTGGCTGTGGTTTCACTCCTTAGAGTCTACCACAAAACCCGGGTATTTTAACTGATCTTTGAAAAAGTTACATTTTTGAGGCTTAATTTGATATTCGCCTCAGCAATCTGGTGGAATACTTCTTTTAAATGATTGAGGTGCTTCGAAAAGGTTTGAGAGAAACCATTAATATCATTGAGGTATATGAGGACACATGACAGCTTCAGGTCACCAATATTAGTGTCCATGGCTTGCCAAAACGTAGCCGGGGCGCTACACAGCCCTTGAGGCATTTTATTTGGTTGAAAAAGGCCTCTGGATGTGATTACAGTGCATTTTTCCTGTTCCGCTGCAGGTAGCTTGCTTTCAAGGTATGGATATCAAGTTCATCGCTGAATTATAACGGGCTCACCCTAATTTATCCAAAGCATCATCAATCCTTTGCGAGGGATATGAATCCTTTTTTGCAGCACTATTGAGCTTCCAGTAGTCTATTACTATGCAGTTGGTGCCATCCTTCTTTTTTACAATCATAATGGGCGAAGCCCACAGACTCTTGGATGGTTTTACATCCCTTGCTCCAGCATCTTGTCAATTTCATTAGTGACAACATCTTTCGCTGCTCTTGATCAGCGGATTGGTTGAGACCTTATAGGGGGATGAGCTGTGTCCACTTGATGGACCACCCCCAAGCAAACCCTAAGTCATGATCATTGACAGCGAAATTCCCCTTTTAATTCTGAAATAAAGCTATTTCTTGGATATTTTGTTATTCCAATAGCCCTATTAAATTACTCCATGGTATCACCATATTTACACCAGCCGGAGCCTCTATTGATAGACCAAATTTTTCCAACGACCTGAAATCATGAACCTGAAGGACCTCTTCTATTGGATTCAAATGTAAATACGCTACTATTTGGTGTCAGCAGATTTTCATTGTTTTTCATTCTGGAGGTTTGCTAACAAAACCTTAATCTAAATTGCCTGGAAGTATATTCCCTGAGCCACATGAGGCTCAAACTGTGTTTGACGATAGAGCCCAATGACTTCCCCATATAGCCCAATAGGCACTTCCACCTCTAACTTGATGTTCACTAAGACTTAGTGTCCAGAAGGATTAGATATGGGCCCTGCATCTCAAAGAGGTATCCCTTGATATTCATATATCTGCTGGGGAAGAGCCTGAGTCTTGCTTTTTAGTCAGTTATAGTGAACTGGCATCACCCCGTCACTATATGCAAGATTAATATGGCTCATGTGCACCAGATCCTTTGGCACTCCACTAGAAGTGAAGTAAATTGGGATTTGCTGTCTCATTATGGCGAGGGTCTCCTCCGTCATATCAATGACAGCACTGAAATGCCGCAGGAAAGCGGTTCCAAACTATAAAGCCTTAGTTTTTGTTTGGTAGCACAATTGCCGGAGCTACAATGACAATGGACCCAAAGAGCAGAGGTAGCACACTGTAAGCTCCCTCAGAGATGGTACTTTCTGCTCCAGCAGTTCCATACACCATTCAATGGTCCACATCAGGTTTTAACGTCAACTTCGCCATCAACTTAGTGGAAACTATGTTGACTGGATCAGCAGTATCCATTATAGTGCAAACTCTATTTTTTGCTATAAAAATGTCACAGTATGTACACCCATAATAAGAAGAATATTGACTGTTTAGTATGTGAACATTTATGGGATCTCTTTTAAGAAAACTCATTATCCCTTCTCCAACTTTGGGATATTCTTTGACAATGGCGTCTACCAGAAGGGCGACATTTAATCCTTTCACAATTGGTGCATCTGCGGCAGAATCCAGATTGTCTGGGAAGCTTGATCCAGCATTTGACAGACATACAGCTTAATTTGTTATGGGGATTCTTAGTCCAATGCAGCCTTGGCTTGAGCACATGTAACTACGTTCACTCCTCCAACTGGCTGCTGGTATAAAATTCCGTCATTGTACTGAGGGACTTCTTCAAGATATACTACTTTTTATTCAGGGACATTTTAGGTTGGAATCGTGAAAGTAGAGGGTCCCATCTCTACTCCGCTCCATCTTTTTACTGATAGTATTGATCTTGGTGTATGTAGTGCACACGGCGGTTATGGTAGAATTTTGTCAAGTAACCAGGGCGGCCACATTAATAGCAGCTAACCCCATAAGAGCCACGTCCTTGATTGTCATAAGAGGGTCCAGGTCAGAAAGTTTGGAGTCATTTGGAATAACCAGGCCTAGGTCAGTAAGATGATTGCTGATGTTTGACGTAGCGAGGTCCTGGTTAGTAGCTAGGTTGCTGATGGTTTTTTTGACCAGCCCATGGACGCTGATAGAACTGTTGAGTATAATTTGGCTGAGGACAAGACGCAGAGTTATACTAAGGTTGAGGGTTGCTACGTGGAACATGAGTTGGACGAGAGTACTCTCTTGCTGTATAATTTTGAGCAGGGGAACGTTGTCAGCCAGAAGCGGCGAAAAGACATTGTGAAGCTCTTGGTATGGCTTCACCGCGGAGGTCATGGTAATGCACATGTCAGCTTCTGCTAAGTACCCTGTCCCAATCAGCACATGAGCTTCTGTTGTAAATCAATCAGCAAACTCCAGGATAGTCTTGTTTCAGTGGAATCCAACCATTAAGAATTCTGCTTTCCGCTGTGGCATCTTTGAGGTACCCCCAAACAGGCGAATCATGGTATTTTTACATCCTTATAGGTGACAGAACTACTTGGGAGGTGTCAGACATTGTCCTTTTTGATTTAAGAAAAAGAATATTGGAGGTATTAGTGCTCCTGAATCTGCTACCATGATTGGCCCATCTTCCGCCCAATCATCAAATAATAATGTGGTTATCAATGATATGAGTGCCAATGGCGAAAAGACCTTGGAAGATTCTCGGTGGAATTCTAACTATCAGAAAATTATGGTTTATCACAAAAATCAGCTAAAAAAGGTAATAACTAATAATAGGATTACACCAATTTCTCGGCCAAATTTGAGGTGTTTGATACCACCCAAGTCTGCCCACCGCCAAGGTGAGAAGGTTTTACCCATCAGTGATTGGGTGCAAATTAACCCAATCATTACCACTCAGATCTGAACCCTCCCAAGGTGAGAAGATTTTACCCATCGATGATAGGGTAAAATAAACCAATCAATACCACCCAAGTCTGACCATCGCTGAGGTGCAAAGATTTTACTTGATGATAGGATAAAAATTAACCAATCATTACCACATGATTCTGACCACCGCCAAGGTGAAAAGATCTTACTTGCTGGTGATTGGATACAATTCAACAAATTGTTACCACACGGGTTGGTTTTGCCTTGAAATTTATCTTCAATCTGATAGGCTGAAAGCCTATATTTCCTAATTTAGATAACTCAGCTTTATATTTTTTGCCTCAAATACCCATGGTCTCAAAATCTGAACTAGTTTAAATAGGAGAAACTAATACCAAGAAAAGGACTTTTTTTCTGGTTTTGCCCTGCCTAAACAATAAAAAACATAAAAAACTTTAACAAGCGTTATTTATTACTTTTATTAAAAAGTAAAATTCCCACTTCAAACAAATATTTGTGGCATCCATTGGCGGATCCCACATACTGGTTCTCACAACAGGGGTTGAGCCCCCTGAATACTTTGATAAGTATTAACAAAAAATGGAGAGTGTCACCCGTTGGGTGCGAAATGGGGAAGGAACTGAAGACAATGATTAAATGGACAGCCCTACTGCTTTGATATTTGAAGAAGAACAATTTGAGCATATATTAATACGAGAGTCTCATCGCATTACTTGGCCAGCCACTGAAGCTGTGAAAGATCTTACTCATGACATCCTTAACCCTGGTGACATTGCATCTAACAAACGAGCGTCGTTGGTAGAGGAACACCACTTGTTTCTCTATGAGACCAGTGTCCTCCCAGAGACCTTATGTCAGCTTAAAAATTTGACCACCTACGTATGCAAGTTTGCTCACCCTGCCTTGGTCCATATTATTCATCTCTTAGCAGGCCATCATGTAGAGCTTCATTGACACCTAGATACCCATTCAGCTCTGAATCTAGCCTATGATAAGCTGTATCAACTGACCTCTGAACATCTTGGAGCAGTTAGATCTGGTGTGGAAGCTAATCGCAACTTCATCATACAGCTGCATGACTGACTTGCTACTATGGACACTGGGATTGTAAAATATGTTGAGGAGGCCATGAAGATATTAAGGGATGATTTCTACGCATCCTCTGCTAGCACCCGCTTGTTGTTGGAGGAGTTTGCTACAGAACTTGAAAAGCAAATTGAGCAAAAACATCGTGAACTTTCAGCCCTCGACTCCATCCTTCAAGAAAAATATGAACAGCGTGTGGCTGTGGTGGAGCGGCAGTTAAATCAGGCCTTTTCGCGTGTTGATTAGCTTGAACGTCATCTGCTGCTTGAACCATCTAGCGCCACCACCACCCTCATGTCCAAGGTGGTTCAGCTAGAAAAGGAGCTAGCTCTCAAAGCTTCGTTTGAAAATACCAAATATATGGCACGTCGCCTGACTGAATGCGAAATTGAAGCAAAAGGGATAAAAGCTTCGCTGGAAAGCCCTGTGCTGTTAAAGGAAGTATTTAGTTGACTAATGCAGATCGAGCGGAAGTATGAACAGATTAAGGAGGGAGTACAAGGCCCCAGCTCCCACTCTCATGACGATGAAGAGTGTAAACAAATGAAAGAAGAGCTTAAGAACTATGTGAAAGCCGTGGAAATGTCTCAATTAAACCTAAGCTCAATGGTGTCACAACTCCATTTTCAAGTCTCTGCAATGGAGAACCGAGTGGAAGATCTTGAAACTCACAAATCTAGGATTGAAGCTTGACTGAGACTATGTGAATCTTGGCCCCTAGAAGCCCTCTCTAACATGGAAACCCAGCTTGAAGCTATGCATGACCAGTTCAATCGCCTTTCGCGGGCCTTTGACCAGTTAAACTATCGCTCTGAAACTCCAGAAACAGAAGCTCCAGCTAATCATACCTTTACTGGGAATGACTATCATTCATTCATACCCACGTTCAAAGACAGATTTATTCCAGGCGAGGGTAGCATTGATTCGTTTTTATACGTTTATGAAGCAGCTATGGAAGGGGTGACTGATCTTCAGAAGGCCAAACATATCCTTTCCTGTTTGGGCCGCATGGCACAGGAGGTGATGGTCCCACATATGGATGCTCTTAGCACCTGGTCCGAAGTTAAAGAGGCTCTCATAAACACGTTCAGTTTAAAGCAGGCTTTAAGTATAAAAAAAGCAAGCTTTTATGCATATGAGTATCCAAAAAGGAGAGTCAGTGGCCACCTTTGTGGAACAATTCTATATGGAAGCACAGACATTGTTAGCCTCAAAGATGTTGACTTTGAATGATGTTGTAGCCGCCGTTTTGACTGGAGTGGCTACTTAACCATCGCTAGCAATGCACATCACTTTAGTTAAACGCTATTTCTATACCATTCAAGACATCAAGGAAGCGTTAATAGATGTCGCTGATTTCCATAAGCCTGAAGTTCCACGTGGAGCAGTATCTTGTCCTAACGTTTTAGCCATTGAGGAATCAAAGCCTAAGCCTTGGGCTTAGCTATCGAAGACAAGAAGGAGCCCCTTTAGATAATGGGCCCTGAAGAGCAAAACCCCAAAGCAAAACGTTCTAGACGCCCTCAGTGCGAATATTGCAACAATTTTTGACACAAGGAGGCTATGTGCTGGAAAAGAAAGCCAACGCCGAGTAACAGGAGCAGGGAAAAGAAATGTCAGCATAGGGAAAGGCATGCCTATTGCTGACAAAAAACATGTGCCTAACTCATTTAAACAACTTATGCCATTACCTCGCGTCACAAATACCCCAGGGGATGATTCTGAGGGGGATATGGATGAGGTCGGCTATTATGTTGTAGGAGCACCTGCTGAGGTGGAAGTTCCCGATCGCTTGAATGCTGGAGGAGTAGATGAAGCCACCATGCCTGAAGAGAAGTATCTCTGCCAAGTTTTAGGGGAACCAATTGTCATCGATACTGCCAACAATGCAGATGAGGTGTTGTCTCACTTTATTCGTCCTATCCAGCATGGCCATACCATGCAGTCCATCCAGAAAAATTACCCCAAGACCGCGTGTAAATTAAACTCCGATTCCATCTTAAGGAGGTCTTAGCGCTATCGCCCACTTTTGGGGGGATACTTACAAAGGTCAAAGTGGTTATCCAAAAAGTTCGAGTGATGGCTATCTTAGATACAGGCTCCCCAGTGAACCTAATTTCCTCCAAGTTGATGAAAAAGATCAAACTTGCACCTGACTTAGAGTACAACCAAGACTTTGGAACTGCTGGACCAAACAACACCCACACAATTGGTGCTTACTCATCAATTCCCATTTGTATTGGGAAGCTTATTTTATCAGCCCCCACAGTGGCTTTGAATAATAACGCTTATGATATGCTTATAGGTACTCAGTTTATGATTGAATATGAAGGTATTATCAATATGAATTAGGGGTTCTTGTCATTGCTTAATTATGAAGTCCCTTTAGTTCTAGCCAACAAGGAACCCAGCAAGAAGGAATACTCTTGCATTTAAACCAACCTCACAAAAACAGCGACTAAAGAAGAGCAGGCTGCCAATGAGCTCTGTACCCCTTTCTACATCTCAAGTGGCTGATAAGGTATTATACTACCGTAACTGCAACACCCCTACCAACATTCCTGAGGGGGCAATGTCAGACATTCTCCTTTTCTATTTAAGAAAAAGAATGTTGGAGGTATTAGTGCTCCCAAATCTGCTTCCCATGATTGGCCCATCTCCTGCCTGATCATCAAATAATAATGTGGTTATCAATGATATGAGTGCCAATGGCAAAAAGACCTTGGCGGATTCTCAGTGGAATCCTAACTATCAGAAAATTACGGTTTATCACAAAAATCGGCTAAAAAAGGTAATAACTAATAATAGATTACACCGACTTCTCAGCCAAATTTGAGGTGTTTGATACCACCCAAGTCTGCCCACCACCGATGTAAGAAGGTTTTACCCATTGATGATTGGGTGCAAATTAACCAATCATTACCACTCAGATATGAACCCTCCCAAGGTGAGAAGATTTTACCCATCGATGATTGGGTACAAATTAACCAATCATTACCACACACGTCTGACCACCATTGAGGTGAGAAGATATTACTTGACAATGATAGGGTAAAAATTAACCAATCATTACCACCTGAGTTTGACTACTGCCGGTGTGCAAAGATTTTACTTGACAATGATAGGATAAAAATTAACCAATCATTACCACATGAGTCTGACCACCGCCAAGGTGAAAAGATTTTACTCGCTGGTGATTGGATACAATTCATCAAATCATTACCACATGGGTCAGTTTTGCCTTAAAAAATTTATCTTCAATCTGATAGGCTGAAATCCTATATTTCCTAGTTTAGATAACTCAGCTTTATATTCTTTTGCCTTGAATACCCAAGGTCTCAAAATCTGAACTAGTTTAAATCGGAAAAACTAATATTGAGAAAAGGACCTTTTTCTGGTTTTGCCCTACCTAAATAGTAAAAACATAAAAAACTTTAACAAGCGTTATTTATTACTTTTATTATAAACTAAAATTTACACTTTAAGCAAACTATTTGTGGTATCCATTGGCGGATCCCACAGGAGGTAACAGGTGACTGGATTGGCACTCCCAACATCCAAGGCAGATATCAAATGTTTAGCCTTACATCTATCAGATGCACCTTCCACTGCAAATTTAAACTGTTTGAAAAAACCATTGATTATTACTATTTTGATCAAACGAGGTACTTTCTCAATATTAGCCTCCTTATCCTGTTTGCGGCTTTTTGGGCCATACTGAGGAATGGGTTGGGATCTAAAAGCAGTTTCCCGATGAGAAGCTGGACCATTAGAAGTGGGGATGTCTGCCGCTTCAGGGGTAGCGTGGCCTTCTGCTGTGGGTGTCACTGCCATTACTTGAGAGAATTGGTGCTCTGACTCATATTGTATCCAGTACAATCCTGGGTGTAGTTGCTCCAACCATCATCATATTCTTTCTCGTATGATGCCATCTTGTTGTTCATTCTCATCGCAGTGAGAAGGCTGAGAGAGACTGGTCAATTTTCGCTCTGCACACTGCAGCCATTTGGTAGTATCCTCCAACTGGTTGGTAAGTTACTTGTTTTGTTGTCCCAAAATTTGCATTTGGCTAAATGTGCTATCAAGCTGGTGAATGACAGCATTTCATTCTTGAAAAAGTTCATCCTGATTTTTTTGCACTGCGTCTAAGGTAAGTTTGGGTTCCTCATACCCAGCTGGTGCAGTGTTTCGTGAAGATTCCCCAGCAACACAGGCTGTGTAAGACATGGCTGGCGAATGGAGTTTCATAGTAGTTGGTGGCTGATCAATGGGCAGCCTGTATTGAGCACCACTGTTATAAAATCGGACGGTATTGTTAGGATCTGCCATATTGTTTATACAGGTAAAATCCACTGAACAACAGACAGATGATGTGGGGATCATCTGTCCTTTGGAAACACTTGAAAATATTCTAAAAAATAGACGCGATTGCCCCAACAACTCTTTTATTTATTTTAATAAATACAGCGACCTTTCGCTGTTCCACTCTCTCTACTATAAACAACTTACTTCTCTCAATCACCCATCTCGCTTATATACAGCGGCTTCATATGTTACCACTCACATGGCTTAGACTATTCTATTCCGCCAATTCTCCTCAATTTTGGCTTGTTTTCTTTAGCTCTCTATCACCCTAATTGTGGCAATTTAATTTTTATTCTTTGAATGTCGACATCACCTTATCACCTTATTGACTTATTTAGAGGTAATCCAATAATAACCATTATTTCCTAATATCGCCTCATCTCAAGGCAATCAAATAATCATAACTAATATCATGTTCGGCGGATTTTTTCCAATCTGCCCTAGCTGTTCCAAGGTTATTGTCCAGTCATATTGGAATCATGACAGCGCTCCTGAAGGGACACAGGTTTGTCCTGAATGTAACACCCCTGCGCGCCCCGTGGGAAGGTGGCGTCAGTATCTATAGACAGTTCATAATGGGTTTCTGTACTGCCCATTGTGTTGAGGAGGATTTCGTTTTGGGTAATGCCCTTCTTGGCAGGGCAGGTGTAGGCCTTATGGCCAAAAGCATGACAAAATGTGCAAATGGGGGTGAGAGTTCCACTGTAGTGCAGAATGGGCGGTATTCCAGCCCATCAATGAACACAACTGTGGTGTGGGGGATTTGGGTCAAATCTTTCTATAATGCTGTAGACAGGGTAATCTCAGCAATCGCTTTGCCCGTGCATAAGTCCAGCATGAGCATAAAGCATTGCATCTTGAAGGAGTGAATTTCCCCATAATGTTTAAACCCATCCTTGAGGTGGAGCTCCAGCACTGTGCGCTTTATTGTAGTAGGGAGGAAGTCAAAAATTATGAAGAGTTGATTTGATTTGGTACACTGAGTCACGTAGTCTCAACCACCCATTGATCGTCCAGGAGGTCTACCACCACACACACCTGTGCACTTTGTCCACTGCTTGTTTGTTTTCAAACCTGAGATCCAACCAACTGCAGGTCATGGAGTGCGGTACTACATACACTGCTTTCAGTAAATGGTTGTGCACATCTCCACAGAACTTTTCCCTTAGCACAATTTGTTGGGTATCTAGGAAAACTCAAACCCCATTCTCCACTGATGATAGGGGCTGGGAACGCGGATTATTGAAGAACTGATTACATTTCGTTTGCTAGGCCAAAATATCTGGTTAATACTAACTGCCAGTTTTTATTTTTATCTAGGCCACCAGTGTCGCTAGGGCGTTTACAAATTCTGGATGGTGCGGAGCCCATTCCTGTTACCTTTACTTTACTCGCCCATCTGCTACCTGAAATTGGGTGCAAACTAATCTCCTCAAAGCGTTTATCAAACTTACCTAGTCTTGAATTGAATTTGTTGCAAAAGTATTGCAATGAGAGAGAAAAGTATTTTGTGGTTTATTAGTTGTTTACTAAATTATCCTTCATTGTACTACCTTGTTATGTCTCCCCTCTATTCTAGCATCCTCAGCGGTGCCCTGTTTACCATCTTGATAATGACTAGCTCCCTGATGGTGTGGCAGTGCACCCTGCACCACCTCTCAAAGAATGAGTGAGTTACAGACAAAATCCTGACATTAGTTGACCAACATCTTTTACTAGTGTGCACTAAAATTAACCATGTGAGGCTTTCACCAAGTGTAAATTGGGTGTTCCTGCCATTTGTCACGGCCTCAATGGAGCTCACCATATCATCTCATTTGGCCAATGGTTGGGGAGCTTGCTTTATTCTCACTACCTCCAACTGAGAAGTGCCCACCCTCCTTGCTAATACATGGTGGAATAGATGCTTTGTGATCTGGGAGACATGATTCCCTGACTTTCCACCAAAATTAACAAAAACGATATAATTATTATGATTTTTTTTTCTTAGCACCACATTTAGATAGTGCAGGCAGGGTCATCAATGAAGGGCCTGGTGGTAATGGCCTTGGATAAAGATGCACAACCTATCTCCAAAATGGGTATGGGGTCGTTCAGTGCTTAAAACGCATTTTACAATGCTGTTTCCTTTCTATAAAAATAAGTCAAATATCTTCTCTTATGGCTCTGAGATGGAAACCCATTTCAGTATACCAAATACACCAGAGAACCCGCGCTTGACCTCTACCATGAGTTGCAGAACATAGGCGGTAGAAAAGTAGTTACTTTTGCAATACAAAAATGTTTATGCAATTACTGAAGATATGGTGGGGTATGTGGCCTCAGTAGTAAAAGTGGCTAATTATCCTCTTTATTTTATGATGTGAAAACTTACCCAAAGGCATGTTTATGCTTGTTAAAGAATATTTTAATGAGATGTTGGCATTTTTGTTTTTAATAAAGACTATTTGGAATACTTTGCTGACTGTTATACTTTTAATCCTCTTCAAATAAAATCAGCACAGTAATTTTGGTGGATATTGGAGCCTCTGAAAACATTATGGACCAAGAACTGGCCAAATACCTTAAGTTGAATTACTTACCAGGTGGTATGGTTAATGGAGGGGATTCCAAAGGTATTCCCACGCTTAAAGCTATGGGGTTATTGGATTATCAAGTTGTTGAATACCATCTGGCTGACCGCAACCAAGCTATCAAAAACCTCCTTTACCTTATTATTTTTGGTGTGGAGTGGTGGCGAAAGTTTGATGTCAGTAAAAATTTGAATGACAATACTTTGTCCTTAACTTTGGAGAATGGTCCTATATTAGTGGTTCCCTTGTCTGAGGCTAATTCTCAGGGTGATCTTCCCCACTGGCCCAATATCCACACTCTCAGTCTTGCTCAGTTGTTGAAGTCCTCTCTGGAGTTACCCTTACCTTCTTGTTTGAAGGGGTAGGATCTTCTTTTGATGCGGCTTCAGCCAATGTACTACCAGCTCAATCAGAATTTGATTGCGAGTTCAAGCTTACCACTGATATGGTGCATTATCTTCTACCATTTACTCTTTTAATTTATGGGAGGAAGCGATCTTATATGTGTGGGTTAAGGTGCAGTTAGCTAAAGGCGAAATATTTCAGCGTACCTCCTCAATATGCTCCCCACTTCTCTTTGTGGAGAAGGCTGATGGTACCTTACGCCTGTTCATAGATTATGGGAATATTAACAACGTCACAGTACCATAATTGCATCTTATCCTACTTGACTCACAGGTTGCACACTATGTGGAGAAGGCGAAAGTCTCTTCCAAAATGGATTGTTTAAATGCTTTAAATCAGATCTGGATCAAGAAGGGCCAGGAATGACTAATCCCATTCCATACCAGAAAAGTAATTTTCCAATTTTAGGTTAGCCCTTTGAACTATAAAATGCCACTGCTGTCCTTCTAAGCTGTATAGATTCGGCTTTGAGGGACCTGCTGGTAGTATGCACGGTAGCCTACATGGATGAATTATGGAGTTATCCCTGATTATGAGTCACATGCAGTACACCTTTGGCAATTGGTGGTGAGGATAAATGCAGCCAACCTTACGTTGAAAAAAAAGTAAGCGTGAATTCTATAAGTCTCAGCTAACCTTCTTGGGCAACTTTGTGTTTGACCAATTCATATTATAATTTCAGACATGGAGAAGGTGACAAATGAGTGGCCACCCCTACTTTGGTTAAGGTTGAGAAGTTTTTGGGGACGTGTACATTCCTTAAAGAATTTATGCCTAATCTTTCTGAGGTGGTGGCGCCTCCTGTTTAAGGTGAGTGGAGCTAAAGTTCTCCAGTGGTCCCCCATTTTTCAGGATGCCTTCCAAGCTGTAAAGTGCACCCTGCTGTCCACATCCATCTTTCACCATGTAGATCCAGAAAAGAGTTCATTGTGGCCACTGATGTCTCCAACTTCGCCATAGCGGCTACCTTATTATATGAAGGTGAAGATGAAATAGAGCATTTAAAGGAATATTTTTCTTGGAAGATGTCACTGCCTGAGTTAAAATACGCTTTTTACAACAAAGCGTTATTGGCAGGTGTTGAGGCGCTTACCTTTTAGCTTCATCACTTGCATGGCTCATCCCAACCATTCTGCATGCGTACAGATCACTGTGCCTTAATACTCCCGCACACCTCATATCTTGACCCCACGGCAAACCCACTGCTTTGAGACCCTAGCACAATTTGTGTATTCCTATGATAGTTTACTAAGGGCAAGGAGGATGGTTTGGCGGAATTTTTGAGCCCCAACCCTGCACTAGCTCCAAATCCTAAGGAGATAGACGTGCATAATACCCATTTGATGATTCCACTGGGTAAGATTGTGTCCCCACTTTCCTCTCCCTTGGCCCACGAGCCAGCGCTTGATCCTATGGAAAGTGCGGAGGAATAATGTATGTTCAGAAAGTTAGTCCTTTCACAGCCTTTGTTGGTTAAATATACTATGGTCCTTGCCAAGAGCGCGTTGAATCAGAAGGACATTACCAGAGTATACCACATGAAGGATGGGATGGTGTGGTTTCAGGGACGCCTATGTGTTCCCACCGTACCACTTCTCCTGAAATTCATCCAGGACCATCATTACAGAATCACTGTTGGTCATCCTGAGAAGGCGAAGAATCTGGAGCTAATTCAAGCACTTACAATTGGAAGGGGCTAGCCGTGCAGGTGGCTGGTATTGTAAATAGTGACTGGCTTGCAACCAAAATGAAACTGAACTGGCAGCCACTAATGGGGTTATTGGTACCAGATAAAAAAGGCTGAAGGGCCTTAAACTTCTTTATTGGTGGATTTCATTGTAAACTACGTGTATCTGATGACTACAAAACCAATATGGTATTGTTGGACCATTTTAAAAAGTTCGCCCACCTTATTCCCTGCAGAACCACAGTAACCGCATCTGAGATGTCTAGGCTCTTTGTCTCTCATGTGTTCGCTCTTCATGGGTCCCCCAAGAAATAATTAGCGATTGTGGACCCCAGTTTATTTCTTTTTTGGGAAAAGTTTTGTAAGACTCTTCAGATTCGCCCTGCAGTTCAACTGACAATCATCCCCAATCAGATGGGCAGACTGAACGAGTGAACCAATGTTTGGAACAGTTCCTGCGGCGTTACACTGCCGCAAATCATTTGTATTGGGTTTCTCACCTTTCCATGGCCCAGTTTAGCTACAACATCACCCAACATGCATCTATCAGTTGTTCCCCATTTTTCTACAACCATGGGTTTAACCCCGCCTTCAACATGGAGCCCAATTGTGGATCTAAAGTTGAAGCGGTGGTGGACTTTGCTAAGACTATCAAGAAGTGAAACATGTGGTCTCCACAAATTTTGAGGCAGCAATGCAAGTTTATTAAGAGAACGTCAAATAAAAAGAGATAGGTGGGTCCTGCATTCAAGGAGGGGGTTTCATGATGTTTGATGCTCAAAACATCCCTTTCAAGAAGACATAAAATCTTGTAACAAATAGGATTGGTCCTTACTGCATTGTCAGAAATGTGGGCCACTCCTCATACCAGTTGGATTTCCCCCCTCGTTCCATATCTTTTCAGTCTTTCATGAAAGCAAGCTGATGTTGTTTGAGGGCCCCCACCAGAGACCCTGAATGCTTATCTCGTGGATGGGGTGCCAGAGTGATAAGTGGTGGAGATAGTAGCCTTTTTCTAGGTAAAAAGAAGGCTTAAGTACCTAGTATCCTGGAAGGGATTTGATTTAGAAAAAGCAGTTGGGTACCAGCACGAGACTGCGCACATGATCTAGACCTAATTGAAGTAGTCTACAAGCGTTTTCCCCAGGCTGCTGGATCTCAGTCGAAGCAAACTGTTGCTGCTATGAAGTTAGCCCCATCCCACAGGAACGTTTCCCTGGTGTAAGCCCCTGGATCAGGGGTGGAGCCCCAAAAGAATGAGAGGGTAGTATCATGGCTTGATGATGACATAATTGTGGAAACCAACTGTAAGGACAAAGCTGCACGTCAGGAGGCCAAAAACGTGTAGTTGGCAGGCCTCCTTGACATTAACCATACCCTGAAAAGCGCTGAGTACAGGACAAGTATGTCCAGGTTTTTCCTGGAAATGTGCATGATGCTCATCCTGGCGTTACAGCCAAGGCGTTAAAACGCACCAGCTACGGTTTGAATCACAATGGTTCAATTTGGTTGTCTGGCAAATGGGATTTCGAGGCCCATTCAATTTTAGAATTATTAACTCAGGTCAGCCTTGTCTCTAATCAATAATTCAAGTTTGGTCAATCTAGAGCTATAGTACCCTGACTGATGGAAGCGTGCACTTATTGGTGCACTTGGACTTGGCACCACTTCAACCGATTGATAATTCCACCCAAATGTTTAAGTATGATTCCTTGAGACAACCTTCCTCTTTAACTGGCTTACTTTATAAAATTTCCCAGTTAATTTACGATTTTTATGGTTACTGGGGCGAACCTGTGCGCAGACCTCCTGAAGAGGCCTTTTCTAACGATGGCCATTCTATTTTCTTAAAACTATCTATAAGATCAAGTGCACCGTTGGGTACCTTGGTCCCCTCCAGACTGAGGCACCCAAACCCTCAATCACAGATCTTTGCTTGGTTATGGGCTCCCCCGTGAGGTCCACCCAAGTAATACTATTTACATGTTACCAACTACTCTATACGTGTTATCCACTATTGAACTAGGTTAAATTTTCTCTGCATCCTTTTGGGTGCTCTTATTGCCATTATCTTAACGACTAGTTACCTGGCGGTGTGGCTGTGCATCTCACACCACCTCACATGAAACTGGAGAGCTACAGACACTCTCCTTAAAGATTAAGCTCAAGAAGTTACTAGATGCAAATCACTAGTTTCTTTCTCAAAACTCTTGGTCTTCCCCCTCTTGTTTAATTAAAAAGAAAATGGAGGTCATTGGGTAATTATAGACTACCGCAAATTAAATAACCTCACTAAAAAGGAAAGCCATCCTATCCCTTGCATTGACGACTCCCTGGCACAACTCTCTAGGTCTAACTTCTTTCCCACGATGGACTTGGATATTGGCTAACGGAAAATAGTCTTTCTCCATAAGACCAGGAGAAATGTGTTCTTATTTGCAGTGATGGTCTCTTCTAACCCACCGTTGCCTCAAGGATTGTCAACGCACCTGAAACTTTCCGGCGAATTATGGAAGACATCTTGCAGGATTTGAAGTTAAGTTGCTTCATCATCTGTCTTGATAACATCATGTTTTTTAAGACCTTCATCAAACATCTAACTCACCTGAAAAAAGTGTTTTACGCTTACGTGAGTCCAGCATCAAGCTAAAACCCTCCAAGTGCATCTTCTTCCAGAAAAAATAGATCTTCTAGGTCACGCTATCTCTCAGGAAGAAATATGCATATACAGGAGAAGGTTGATGAGATATAAAAAATGCCTCCCCCTAAAAATCTAAGGAATAAGTTATTTCTGGGAATGATGGGGTAACACCACCAATTCATCCCCAAATTCGCCCAGCTCAGCGTTTTCTTGTCCGCCCATTGACCAAAGACCATTTTCTCATTGGTGCTGAACAAAATGTCGCTTTTGAGATGCTAAAGCACCTGCTACAAAAAAGTCCTATCCTGTGGCACCCATATTATGGTAAATTTCATTTTGTTTACTGACGCATATGACTATGCTGTTGGGGCCATCTTGCTCAACTGCATGAAAACGGTGTAGATCATCCTGTATCCTACTTTAGCAAGCTTCTGCAAAAGGCAAAACGCAACTACAGCGTCACAGATAAAGAGTACCTTGACATTTTGTTTGCTGTGAAGCAATACCGCCCTTTCATGTATGGAACTACCATCAGTTTGGTTACATACCACGTTTTTAAAAAGTTCCAGAACATGAAGGATTATACTGGCCGGTTACAACAAAGTGCTTTTTAGCTTCAGCTTTATGACATGAAGATCAAACACTGCTCTGGAACCTGTCACATGAATTTTGAAGTGTAACTTGGCTGCTAGTCATTTATTTGAATAACATTGGGGCGGAGCGTTTGTATAACCTCTTAATGACCACTGATCACTGGGAGGATAAAATGAGCCTTTTAGAAATATGTTAAACCAGAACTCCCACAAAAGCAAAGTGGAGAGCGGAAGGTTGAATATGCAGGTGGGGGAAAAGTGGTTGCCCTAGCTTCAGCCCTTGGAACGTGTACCTGCTATCCTAGAAGCTTAAATACCCTAGGTGATGGGGGGATGATGAAATTTGTGAGTGGATTAGGGAGCGGTACCATTGGGAAGGAATTATGGATACCATTGTTGAAGTATTGGAAGACTGCCTCTTATATAAGAAGCAATTTAGTTTTAAGACTAGATACCAATATTATCCAACTACCCCCAACAACCTTTCCACACTATCATCCTAGATGTGGTACATTCCATCCACAGACTAACGGTGGGAACAGATACATCTTGGTAGGCATTTACCTCTTTACTAAGTGATTAAAGCCGTGGCTCACCAACCCAACTGACCAAGGCCAATGAAACTTTATTGTGTTAGAACATTTTCACTCATCATGTCTTTCCCCAGGTACTACTTTGAGACAATGGTAATAAATTCACCTCCAGATTAGTCAAGATTCTGGCTACCTCCATGGGCGCCCAATAACTCTTTTCAGCCCCCATAACTCCTCTACCAATGGGACCGTGGGAAGAGCAAATGGAAATTTGTCTCATCCTGTATAAAAAGGCATCTTCTGATCCACTTTACTGGGATCAATTCCTACACAGTGCTATCATGTCCTACCAGATTAATTATTCACTGGACCTTGAAAATGTCACCATTCCATATTAATTATGGGCGGGAACCAGGAATACCAGCCCTTTAAGCTAATAGGCTTCTCCTCAAGAGTTGAGGAACCTGAGAAAGCGTGAGAAGATTAGCTCAACGTATCATTAAGCATCAATCTGAGGCTATGTCAAACTTATATAAACTTGTTACAAAAGAGAGAAAAGCTGCCAATGAGTTCCAGGCTCCCCTGCCTTCATTCAAAGTGTCTGACATGGTCCTGTACTATCATAAATGCATCACTCTTAGAAGCGGCAAGCTTGTATCACCCTGGGAGGGTCTCTCCATCGTCACCTATAATAGAGGAGATGAGTATTCTATAAAGTCTCTGGCTAAAGGGTTTATCATGAATTTGTACATTTCCGCTTCGTATGGTCCTATTCTCCCCCCAACATTATATAGGGGGTGATGTCAGACAATTGCCAACCTGGCTTTTAGAGAAGAACGATTAGGAGATAATGGTCTGAATTTTAATAAGACAAACCCCTCTTTATCTAGACGGAATGCTTTGACTTAAAGTAATCATTTTACTCATTGCCTTTAGTTTAATAGGACATATCAAGCTGCCCTTGCCACTCCAGATCCTTTGCGGAAACCTAACCTGAATTTGAGGGCCGCCCTAGCATTATCACCAATTTTATATCTTTGTCTATAGAAAAATCACCCCCTTTTATAGGCTTGGGGGTTGTGAAGAGTGATGAAATTCTACTCACCAATCATGAGCTGAATCAGATTGAGGCCAGCTGTGACGAGCCTAAATTAGATATTAATAATTGGGTACAATATATAAAAACATTCCCCCATGGTTTTATCCTACCCACAGTGGACCAATAACATTGCATTAATATCAGACGAGTTAAAAGACTTTCCCAAACGTGGATTGTCTAGATCGTTGTAAACATAAGCCATGCCATCTAGCCTAAACCAAATTAAATAATTACCCCACTATTTGCCTTTGACTATAAATACTAGGGAAAAGCATTATAATACATATCATTTATCACGCCCAAGCCGCGATTTGGGAAAGGTTATAATAAAATTAAATAGTTTTACATAGTGTAAGTTCGCCAATTTAGTTGTCAAATATAAATTAAAAAACAAGCGTTATGGAAATCCTGTTAAATATTGGCACCTGTGAGCATTAGCTAACAGGTTTTACAGTCAGAGTTAAAAGTAAACTTTCTAAATTATGTTTTTGCCAATAAGGATTTTGGTCAGTGTAAAGTGTGTACCCTGAGTTTTTTCTTTTCCATAACGATAAAATAAGTTACTAATATTTGATTTAAGCATATAATTTTGATAATCACACAGGTGAGATGAGCGAATTTAATAAAATCCAACTAAACTGGGCAAAAGTCATATCGGGCAATGGCCAAAACTGTGCACCCAAGGGCAAAAAACGTCTTGGAGGGGGACTGGGATTCAACGCCACCAAAAAAACTCAATCAGAAACACCGCTCAGGTTTGTGGAATTTACCACAAAACAGAATCAATATACGGAAATACAGTATGCACAGCCCCTATCAAAAGTGGAACACGGGCTCCGACTTTTCTTAGGGATAGAATCCCCAAACTTGTGGAAAAAGTAGGCGAGGCACAGCCCTCCATATTTCCCCATGCAGTATATGTTACCACCCACACCATCCACCACGGCTGGATTGAATAGGGTTTTGAAACTGAAGAAGCAGATGCCACAGCAAAAGTCTGTGTCGAAACTGCCCTCCCTAAGGGCAAACAAATTGTGCACACCACGTGCACCAGATAGAACAAAGCAAACACTTTGTTCATCTCATTTGACTCGCTTCCCACCAACCTCCTCCATAAGCTATTTGAGGAAGAACTCCGATTCAGCCTTCAGAGCTACAAAGAAATAAAACAACTAGAATTACAGCGATTACACCTGATGCCAAACCTATACACAAGAAAGGCAATTGCTGTAATCAACCTAGTCTCCAATGTAGCTGCAGAATTAACCAAAATCACATGCATTGAGGTGTTTCACCTCCCAGATGGGGGAGTGTTGTACCCTTTCCACATCACACTGGAACTTGCACCACCCATCTGCAACCATTGCACCACATTAGGACACAAGGAACACGCGTGCCCCATGAAGGAGGGCATCTTGGCCACAGACTTTTGCAATGATGCTATGGACAAAGATGAAGAGACCTTTGGAAAATGGTCAACGCCAACCACGCTTTCCTCCGGGGAGAGGAGGATACTATGCCCTCATAGACCCAATTTCCCCAAGTTACGTAAACAGGTGCAGAAGGCCCGAAAGTGGGCAGCGGCCAAGGCTGCATCACTTGTGACCTCCTCCATCGACATGAACCAAATCCAGATAGAGAAGAAATTAGCCAACCCAGCCAATAATAACAGAATGCCCAAGCTGGAGCAGCCATGGAGGATATTAACTGAGCTAAACAGTTAGATCGGACAACCCATGCAGAAAATTTTCTCAACATGCTGACAAAATCACCACATGATCCCAAGCAAATAAACTTACCAGGGAAATTTGACTCCACTATGGATGAGCTAACAGGGCCCAGAGCTTCAAAATCAAACCCCAAAACATCAGAGACCAATCAGCGCACCAATCTGAATCAAACAAAAACACGTGCAGAAAAGCTTAATAAAATCCCCAAATCTAACAAAACCTGCAAGAAATCATCACAAGGTAAGGAGCTGGAAAACGCCTTGGTGTGGACTGGCCCAATCACATGGAGCAAGTCCAAGGCAATGAGCGGGGGTCTAGGGCCAGAAGACCCTTTCAACTGCTCATGAGGTGCCGTGGGCACCTCAGTGTCAATAGGGATGCTAAACATCACAGGAGCCAGGGCTCAAGCATCCCAAGCCAAAAAGCTGGACTTCCTGTGCAAACCCCCTGTAGACATCTTGGCCATCCAAGAGACCCACTGTCTACAGGGGGAAGAGAAATGCTGGGTGGCCAGGATCTCACCTTCCCGGTTGATATGGGCATCCCACTGTGCGGTGGTCATACATAAAAATAACAGAAAATTACAAATTGTCAAATCCTCCTCACATTAAGATGGCTTGTCCTTACTGCAAAGATCGCAAACTAAGAGGCCACACTATCAATAGCCTGTATCTATGCACCGTGCACCGCATCTGAGTGGAAACAATTCCTTGAATCTATCCCAATGCTCAACCTCCTGCCGGACACTATCATGTTAAGCGATTTCAACTGTTGGGACAATCCCACCATGGACCGATGGCCCAACCCCAGGGGATACCCACCAGGACACATCAAGTTCTGCATGATGAAGGCATCCCTTGGCCTGTATGAAACCCTCCTCCTGGGTCTCCACTCCTTCCCTGCATGACCCGCCCCACCATACACAAGAGAACGCTCATCTCAATGAGCCGCATCAACCACATCCTCTCACCAAAATCCTCCAACTCATCTATTATTACTTCGCTACTAAAATCAATTTTTCTGACCATCATTTAGTTTTGGTGAAGCTCACGCAAACCAGGACTTAAATGTGGAGTCACCCTGGAGGAAGCTATACCCAGAGGATATAAAACTCCCCAAAGTTCTGACTGCGTCAAGCATGAATCTTTTAACCCAAAATTTACAACCCCATTTGCATTAGATCCCATCGAAACTTGGGAAAAATTCAATTCTGAACTAATAAACAAAACTCACCGTCTCGCATTGTGCAAATACACTGCAGATACTGCCACAATCATATGCACCCTGGCGGAACTTGACCACCTAGAACTTAATACCCCAAAGTCCAGATACAGCCCAAACTGGTGGCGCAAATGGGCGGAAATTTCCGCTCACCTTAACGCCCTCATCCACGAACATCAACACAGAACCAAAGTATCATGGAAAGGTAAGAACATAAAAGAAGGCAAAACCTGTTCGGCGTTTTTCTTCCATAAACTACTCCTGAGGCAATCTTCCCCAGTGCGCACAGATCTGCAAAGCTACAGAACTGTGGCAACTGACCCAACGGAGGTCAAATTGGAAATTCACCGCTATTATACTGAACTTTACCGTGACACCCCATCTGACCCCCAAAAATAAAAAAATTACACTCCACCAGAATACAGAGTGCACCGCCGGACTATAGTCTCCTAAACCTGATAACGCAGGAGGAGCTCTGGAATACAGTCCGCGGTGCACCGCATAGGAAATGCCCAGCCCATGATGAGATACCCTATGAATTTTACAAAACATACTTTAAACAAATCGCCCCCATCCTCCTAGCGTCTATGAACCAGTGCTTGCTGGAGACCCATCTCCTGCCTAGAGGCCAGGACTCCTATGTCATTACCCTATTTAAAAAGGGCGACAGACTGGACCTGGCCAAATGGCGCCTGATAGCACTCTCAAACACTGACACAAAATTACTCACAAAAATTCTAGCTAACAGACTGGGCGCACTAGCCTCCAAAGCCCTATCTCCCAAAAAATTTGGTTTTACACCAGTGCGCTCTATCTGGTCTAACATACACTCCATCGCCAATGTATGCCAATCAAAATTGACAGGAGCTTTGGTATTCCTTGACCAGGAGAAGGCATACAACCGCGAAAGCTGGCCATACTTAAAAGAGTGCCTACACGCCTTCAAACTCCCATCCAGGTTCATCAACTGGGCTATGCTCCTCACAGAATCCGCCACTATGCTGTATGTGGCCCTGGTTTCCTGACTGAAAGGATCTATACTCAATGTTGAGCAATACATTGCTTAATAAACGGAAAACTGAAATGATCCTCCTTGGAAATTACATCTAAAAAGGACCACATCCCCCACTACACACAACCCAAGACGCAAAAACTCACTTGTCCTATACTTTGCACTACCCCCACCACCCCTGTCCGCCACTTTTGGATATGGCTGGAAACAGGGGGATATGAAAATGAGATGATTGAAAATAACATGTTGCAATGGATATCAAACAGAATCGCCTCAATCAAGGGTAGATCCCCTGGGCTAATGGGGTGAGTGGCAGTTGGCAACTCGATCATCCTCCCAATGCTGTGGTCCCCCATACATGTGATCCCCTTCTCACCCACCTTTATAACTTCAATCCGTGCGCTCAGCTAGGGCTGTCTGTGGCCTGTATCCCGCCCACCCGTCCGGGTGGAAATGCTATATAGCCCACGCTCCAGCGGAGGCATTAGCCTGATAGATTTTGAGAACCACACCAACCGCATCCTGGGTACCTGGATAGAGGAAGTGCTAACCCTGGACCCTCGCAACAGCACTGGTCCAGGGCAGCGAGGGCCAACTTCATGCAGGCACTTAAAATACCTAACCCACACCATCCTTACAGCTTACTAATGTACCTTGCTAAGCACCACAATGCAATGGGCCTGCAGGGAACCCCCCCCTCACTTTAATCGCCTCCTCCAAACCATCTGCCACATGGGATGGACCATCGCTACCACTGGCACTGTGCAGGGAAGGGGACAACCCAGATCCCACTTCATGATATGAAAGCCAGAAGACCAACTCAACAAAGAAATACTTGCCATGACCTCAACCATCGCCAGAATCAACTACCTAGAAACTTTGGACATCCCCTATGACCTAGCCACACAAAAGGCAATATAGAGGATGACGCACCATCCACTCCTTCAGCTGAGGGTAAGAGCCAACGCCTGGCTCTGCCTAAGAAGGACCTATAGATTGGTGGACTGCACCCACTCCCTCCATGCAACCTCCGCGGTATGTGGAGGAGAGGGCTCCCTACACCACCGCTTAGAAACCTGCCCCCATCCAGAGCCATATGGCGTGAAGTCGCGCGCCTGCTCAAGATCCAAGACGACCAAGATTTCTCTATCTCAAGGAGCCTCTTTGCACTCCGGCTTGTGTCCCAATCCTATCTACCCTGCGCTCCTTATTGATACCCATTGCAATGTGGACAATTCACACTATTGCCTTGGATGCGTTCAAGGGCACATACCCTACCATCCATGGGGCTATCAATAGGTTCCACGTCCACTTACTGGAGCACTTCCAGGCCTGGGTATATGGGTATATGAAGCCAAGGCAGCAGAAACTCATTAAGTCATGGTTCCCACTCTGGTTCCTTCACACGGACCCCTTCCTTCACACCTGCTCCATAGTGAGGCAACTCCCTCGGAGTAGTGCACCAATCACCCCATACCTGGTGGTCCCAGCTGGCAACAGGGGTAACCTGTGTACCCTGGGTGCCCATCCCTTTCTAATCATCGCTATTATTCACTCCCCTCCCATTTCTACACATACATCAGTAATGCCCATCCCCTGGTCAGCTTGCCTCAGTTAAAAATAAAATGTTTTTGCTAAAAGGAAGTTTACACAAGCTGGACAATAGTCTAAGGTAACCACAAAAACATAATAAAAAAATATATAAATATGCCATCTCTGGTGTAGATGGTTACCATGTATCATCTTAACCACCAAGTTATCACATATAAAATCAGAAAATAACTAAATGACAGAATAATTTATTAATTGTATCTCATAGATCTAATATAAAACGCTGAATTTACTAATTAACTTATTGACTAGCCTAGTTTTTTGTATGCACGAACTAAGTCCTGACGACTTTCTTAAATATGGAAAAACATCTTTTGCTATAATATAGAATATTGTACAAACGTCACTTTTACAATTTAATTTTTAAATCAGAGGTGTTATCCATTAGGGTATAGCATCCCACAACCACGCTCAAAATTGGGTTTATATCCTCTCATGGCAGAAAATAAAAAAGGATGGTCCCCAGTGGTAGAATATGGACTCAATATTCATTGCCTCTCAAGTTCAATACCAGTAAATGACATTTATCTAATGAAAGCTCTATGATTGTGTTGCCATTGCGCACCAAATGCCCCAAACAAGTTAGCAAATAGAAAAGTGATCCATGTAGTTCATGGCCTATCAGAACAGTGCACATGGAGGTTTACAGCATTTATTTTCCTTTCTTTTTGAATTCATTTTCCCTATTATTTGGTTCATTATTATCCCAGGGTTGGTCCATCTCAAATAATTAATAACTTTTAGAATTATGTGGCTTTGGGGATATTAATATGTTGAGTTGCACTCTATATCACTGTCCACCCAAAAATTAGTTAACTAGATAATATAATTCTGAGCTATCAGATCATGCGCAGGATAGGTTTACCCCAATACTTTGGTTTTACCCTCCATATCTATACTTTAACTTACCTATCCCAAACTGGTGTGGTATTTATTTAATATTGACTCACTTTTAATCGATTCATTAATATATAAATAGCATATTTAAATTAATAATTTAAAATTATTTAAAAAATAATACGCTTTTTAAGAAACTCTTTAAGGAATTTTAAGTAGTAATAAAAGAGATCATATTCTGAATGGTGTTTATCAGTTTATGTTTGACATGTGAAACTTTAAATTAAGACAAGCACCTCTAAAGTGTTTTCTAATGGTAAATGGTATAAATTGTATAAAATCTATTTTTAAGTATTCTGTATTAAAAACTGCCTTATATTAAGAATTTTACAATCACTAAGGTTTGATCCTACAGAAACAATAATGTACTAACTCAAAGAAATGATTAACCGGTCTACTACTTATAGCAAATAACTTATCTAGAAATCAAAATTGGTTAGTGTAAAGCAAAAACTAGAATGCATTTCATTAAGAATATCTAATCAACAACTTTGCCTTATTTTGATGTTACCAATTTTGTTACAAATTTTAAACTCCTTTAAAACTTTGGATATTTAAAAATATGTATTAACCTTTTTCCTAAGTGTATCAAGTTTAGGTTCTCTTGACCTCATAAAATTCTTTAGTATATTTAATTCATTTTTTAATTCTACCGCCTTAAACAACCTGTTCCCTTTAAATTTAGCAATTAATTACTACAGCGTAAAGACACTTGATTAATTTTTTGCAATGTCCTAATCGCACCTAATGATATATCAACATTTGTAATGTTTATGAAACTAGACTTTAACAGAGCTGTATGTTCAGCCTATCAAAATTTTAAAATTCCATTTGATTTCCACTAACTTAAGCTTTTATAAATACTTGACAAATAAGATTATTTTAAGCTCTAGTTTAGTATAAATATGTAAAGAAGTAAAACATACACTTAACTAATTTTATATAACTAGCTTTAGATTTTACTTATATAAACCAATCATCATATCTTTATAAACTAATTATTTTAATCATAATATAATGAATAATTGTAAACTGACTGATTTACATGGAGTTTAATATTAAAAAGTTATAATTGTGATGAAGTCTTTGAGGAGAGTGTCTTTACTCTCCTAGAAAAACTATTAAAAAACAGTGTATATGCGCCTAAAATGGTGCTTGCACTTCAGAGCTTATAGAACTCAACCTAGCATACCACCATAAGGAGGTACCATGTAAGACCAGCGACAGGTACATAGGTCAGATAAATATATATAAACAAAAATCCTTTGTTGTAAAGAGATGAAGAAATATGAGATCAAACAGGGGCAAAGCAATTTTAAGGATATTTTAGAGAATCTGGGCCCCATCAATATGCTAGCTTGAAAACATCTCTGTCCAATATAACAACGCTTCCACTTATAGTAGTTTTATAGCTAAATATGTACAAACTTGATATTTTGATATAACCAAATAGTACTATTTAAATAATAATAAAAATTTGTAAACAGATTAAAACCACATTCAAAAATATAATATAATATACCGTCATCATTTACATTATAAAGGGAAATCTTTAACCCCATTGATGTAACGTTTGGGACCCTATCACGCAAATTTGTGTACTAACCTGAGCCAGCTTTGCCCTAATACAAACGTTTACCCACGATGTATCTAAGGTAAGGGAGGGCATCTGATTTGACTTCTTTTATCTTGTCACTTCTCCTCCTTATCCTTGCAATACGCTCAAAAAAATATGTCATTTAACACTGATATTACCCTCTGGTGTTATGATGAGGCACCCCTCCACAAGGGACGTCAGCCAGAAGAAAGTCTTGAGCTGGGGGTAGATCCATGGCTGCGATTATGATGGAGCCCTTAGGACCTAAAACATTAGGGAAACGCTCATGGAAAGTTGTAATCAAGTCCTGAGCATGCGCGCAATTACACAATGGAACCCAGCTATACTCTTTAACATCAAAACCTTCCAAGTTACCATGTACTTAAAACTTATTTTCACCTGATGAGAGGCCATGATTCCCTCTACCTCCAAATCTGGTTCTCCACCCACAAAGTTTGACTCTGGTGTCTTAGGATGAGACGAATTGACCCAAGTCAAATTACTATTATGGAAAGTTGAAAGAATCTAGGAAATTCTCTGGAAGCTCCAATTTATTATGAGGCATGGCCCATCTTCCTATCTCTACAGTAGGGTCCTATAATATTTGTCCCAGCTTCTTGTATGGCTGCTTAATGCGAATGTCCATTGCATACAACATAATCAGATCCCCCTCCTTATACTCTGGGCCTACCCTTTTACTTCCATTTGCTTTCTCATTATAAGTCTCCATAGCCGCGTCCAAATTGTAGTTTACCTCCTTGTGTAATTTCTTGATATAATTGGCAAAGTCCACCACGGATTCCATTTTGAAACCACATCTGGGCACCATGTTATAGGAAGGATTGTAGCCATAATTGGCAATGAATGGAGAGCAACAAATTGGGGAGTGAAGGGTGCTGTTTCAACTAGTTTAGTCAGGAAGATGTGAAGCCCAGTATGAGTGGACAGCCGCCATGTAGCAACGCAGAAATTGTTCAATTAGTACACCGGCCTCGGCTTGCTTAACTTTAGAGAATGACTAGCTGCTCAGGTGATTAGCTACGCGCAATTTAGGCACCAGAGAACCTTCTTTAACATCTCAACAGTTTTAACTGAGAAAAAACCAATCAGATGCTACCCCTTGGTGCATAGATTGCTTGGTTAATTTTTTTCATTCTTTTCATTCTTGACAATCTTTGACCTTGTTGGCATAAATTGGCCTTCATGACACAATGTGAACCTTTCCAACCTCTTACTTGACGCTATCAGCACCAAGGTATCTTTGACAAAGTGTTTTCTTCAAAACAGGTAAATCTCAGACTGGATAATGATAATTACTTGATATAACACATGTTAAAGCAAAAAGAATAAACTTAAGATTCTGTAGAAAGCTTTTATTAGAGTAAAAAGTGATGTCTTATATACTTTCTGGGGGTATTCAAGATATAAATTAAATTAGATATAGTAAAATGATATAAATTTAGGGTTTCAATAGGGTATTTTTCAGGATCCACTAGTTAGATGGCGTCTGACTGCTGCTTTAGCTTGTTCACTTATTTAATATATTTCTTGTATGCGCAAGCTTCTTCTCAGGGTGTTTACCCATGAACCTGGACTTTTAGGGGCCTTTGTGCTTGATCTCACGTATGGGATTTGGCTCATTGTAGTCATTTTTAATCTTGGTTAAAGCCAATTCTGGCAATATATGTCTCGTCATTGGGTTCAAGTGATGGTGCTCATACAATACACCTTGTATCGTGGCTATAATTCACTTGTGAATTAAACAAATTCCAAATTTGATAATTTTTGTGTTCAGACTTTTAATAATGTCACCGGCGTAAATTAGTTTGCTCATTGGGGCATCATTGGAAGAATTCAGATTATTTCAGCCCCTCAAAGGTATAAAAGGAAGTCTGATTTCATGGGAATTTTGTGTAGCGTTGTTGTACTCATTAAAATTATTCTAAATTGGTGGGAAAAAATTATTTCACATTACATCATCACCAGGCTTAAATTTTCTTGATCCTTGGTGCCTACTAAAGGGCCTTTCGCCATCATTTTGATGTCCTGGTTGCCAGTACTGCCCAATTTAAGGGCTGTTATTTATAGTAATCCACTGGTTGAGGACTGACCAGGAGCACCATATGTGGGCTCATCTGCGACACTATCCCTTCCAATAAGAGACCAGAGGAATGCTCAAAGGTGCAGGTCATGAATTCTATAAAAACCAATGTTAGTTTCATCATTGCAGATTGAGTATTCCGCTCCTCTCTTAGTTAAGATAGTTGCAGGCCCAGTATAAATGACCTATAGTTTCCTGGTTGTGTTCCTCTCAGGTGTTAGAAAAAAACCTTGTTGTAACAATCAAAAGAGTCACAGTTTTTGACCAGCATCTTATCTTAGGATCAGTACCAAGATTGACGCCAAAAGATTGTCTGATATGAGGTTCCCTCAATGTAAAGGTTTGACTCATCATACTCACCAATTCAACCTTGAATTTTGGAAAATACTAATATAAATAAATGACACAGGTAAACAAGGATTTAAGCCCCAAATTCAACCTTGCTTTAAGTAAATTACAAAATAAACATGCAGACGAATTTAATCTCAATTATTGGATTTTAGGCAGTTGTTAAGCTCACAGGTGCGTTTTTCACCTAAATTCCAACAAATATTTGCAGGAGAAGTTGTTCTCTACTGTGAGATAATATTTAGGGGATTATCAACTATTTATAATAAGATAATACTAAACTAGTTTAAAAATAAATATTTTTTATAAAATTTTATTATTGATACTCCAGGGGTCAAGAAGCAAACCCTATTAAAAATCAGTGCCTGGTATTTAAAGTGTATTAAAGCTTGAAGTGAGCCATATGTGGAAACCCGTAAAATCTGGGCGCATCCAAATTTAATATGTCTTTTTGACCTAATAGAGCTATTGAAACTCGCCCCACTTGGATGGAACAGCCACTGGAGGGTCAGTAGCAGGTAAGACTAGTCTATTAGGTAAAATTCTAATATATCTAACACATTCAATGAGTGGGAAAATATTTGCCTCTGGTGATACCCCTTACAAGGCTATAAAAGGGTAGTTGTAAAGTGAGAGGTTGATTTAAATTAGTTGTAAGACGAGGAGGGACCTAAGATTGGCTCACTTGGTTCCACTGACGATCTAGAGTAACCCCGCTACCCAAAATTATGCTATTTGCCTGAATAGTTTTAATAAAGGTATTACCCCAATTTGAGGGGTTCCACCTAGAATTGGCCAGGGTCTTTTGGCCTATTTTATCATTATTTTCATCCTTAACGCTCTTCTCACAATATTTGCCTTGCAAATGTCTGACATTACCCCTTCAAAAGTGTTAGGGGTAAATAAAGGCGTAAGAAATGGCCATGGACCCAGTTGATGGTAGCTCCAGAAGCAAGGGATTTGATTGAGTATTTATCCCCTCGCTTATATGTGACTATGAATGGTCCCTCCCACATAGACCCAAGTTTCTCACTCCTAGGAGTGATGCAAATTGTGGTAGTACAAAGCCAAGCTGGAAACTTGGAAGGACGGAATTGGGGCCCAACTCTTATTAGCAGCTTGACCTTCTTTAGTGACAGTCTTTGTAAGCTAATCATACCCTCAGACTGCAATTGGACAATGAGCTGGGCCAATCTTTTCATGGCTTATTCAGGGTCAGTCCTGTCAGAGAAGATATATTTGGCTAAAAAGGTAGGTACCTTAGGTTCTCGCTCATATAACACGCAGAATGGGGACATCTTGAGGATGCGATGGTAGCTAATCAGATAGGCCATGAGGGCACTGGTAAGTAAAGATTCCAGTGGAGAGAATCTAATTTGACCATTTTGCGGAGTAATGAGACCAGGGTTTCATTAACTCAATCTACAGCGTCATTTGTAGATGGGTTATAGGGGGCCAAGAAGGATGTTGTGTTCCTAAGGAGGTAAAAAGGAGCTTTATCATTTGGGAGGTGAAGTTTTTTTCATTGTCATAAAGTAGGACCTAGGGGCAACCATGCCGCGTGATGATATATTGATTTAAGAAGGTGAAAATGGAGTTTTGCAGTCTGAGCGGGGAGAGCAACAGCTTAAACCCAAGTGGTGAAATGATCTTTCCAACCAGGATATAACGGTTGCAACTGGTTGTCTGAGGTAGAGGACATACCACATCCAAGCTTATAGTGTGGAAAGGTTGTTGAAGCGTAGTTGGTTGATACTAATATTGGGTCTTGTAGTTAGATTGCTTTATACAGATCAGACAGGAATCCAGGACTTCGCTATGGTCTCCATTATGCCTTCCCAATAATACCGCTCTTTTCACCCAGTCATGGGTTTTGCAGACTCCACCATGGCCCATGATAGTGTGGGACTCTAAGATCACTGGTAACCATTCTGATGGCTATAGATAAGGCAACTTTTTTACTCTTACTTTCTTGCATAACTTCCCACATTCCACACTGGTGTTTCAGGAGTGCCAAGGTAGCACTTTCTGTACTTGTTCATCTTACTCAGCCCACGAATTAGGAGTCATGAGGAAATAATGTAACCTCTCTGCTTCACTATTGTCTAATTGAAGAATGGGCAGACGTATTAACACATCTACATTCATGTGGCGTGTTCCTGCCTGGTTCTAAATAGACATATCGTAATTTTGAAGCTTCAGAGCCCAGAGAACCAACCATCCCATGGGGTCCTTCATATTCTGCAATCACTTTAGGGATGCATGGTCTGTGGTCATTCTGAAGAGAGTCCCATAAAAAAGGGGCGGTAGTGTTTTACAGCGGTCAGGACAGCCAGGCACTCTTTCTCAGTGACGCTTTAATTGCGCTCAGCTTTTAGAAGCATTTTGCAAAAGTAGGACAGAGATGATCGACCCCATGTTCATTTAATTGAGCTAGGATAGCTCCAACAGCGTAGTCAGAGGCATCCATAAACAACATGTAAGGCTTGCCAAAGTCAGGGTGGCGGAGTATTAGCCTTTTATGCAAAAGGTCCTTCAGGGCTTCAAACGTGGCCTTTTGTTCAGCACCCCAATAGAAGGGAGTGTTCTTAGCAGAAGGCGGACAAGTGGCTCTCTGAGCTGGGCAAATTTTGGGATAAATTGATGGTAAAACCCCATCATCTCCAAGAATACCTGGATGTCACAACGGGTTTTGGGAGCTAGCATCTTGTATATTTCTTTGATCTTAACTTGTAGAGCTTAAATCCTAGCTTGGGAGATGGCGTGCCCAAGAAATTCCAGCATATTTTGAAAAAGTACACTTGGAGGGCTTTAGTTTGATCTTAGATTCCCACAAGCGTTAATAACTTTTTTAGGTGTGTGAGATGCTCGTTGAATATTTTGGAGAAGACTGTGATGTCATCGAGGTAGACAATCACAAAGCTCTGCTCAAGTCCTGAGAATGTGATCCATCGCCCGCTGAAAAGTAGCAGGCGCATTACACAAACCTGAGGTAGCCAAGTGGGTTGGAGCAAACCCTCGCTGCAGATAAGGGCGCACTTCTCCTGATCCTGGGAAGAAAGGTCCATCTTCCAGTTCCCACTAGCCAAGTCCATTTCATAAAAGAACTTGAAATCAGAGATTTTTTCCGGAGAGTCATCAATTTTGGAGATAGGGTAACTATCTTTCTTAGTAAAGTTGTTTAGCTTAAAGTAGTCCATAACTACCCAATGGACTCCATTTTTCTTTTTTATTAACAGATGAGGTGACGACCAAAGACTTTGGGAGGGCACCAGCAACCCCAAATTCAGTAACTGTTTTAGCTCAGTTCAAATCTGTTTCTCCTCAACTTTGGACTTGCAATAGGGTTTGTATTGAATAGGAAGAGCATCCCGACATCAATGATATGATACCAACCCTTTATATGCCCATAATCAGTATCAGGTTTGGAGAATATGTCGCTATAAGACTCCAGTAAAGAATAACTTTGTAAGCTCTGCGGGGTTAGATCATCAGAGATATGAACAGTGGGAAGAGAACATAATGTTTGATTAGAAGGTAGACCCATATCCGCCATAGGCCCAATACAATAAACTTTCTGGACATCCTCAATAGGGACCAGCAGGCCACTTCCAATCTCCTGATGCTTCTTGACGACCATGTACTTGTTGGTGAGATTCCCCAACAGGAGATTGATTGGTCGCTGATAGTAGGGGTCTAGCACTACTGGCAATACTTTGGGTTCAAGAGGACTAACTCCATCAATGCTGAGTATGTGCAGCAGGCAATTGTGAGGGATTTTCAGGATAATCTTAGTGTCAACTACCCTTAGTTCACCGGCCTTGATGACTACCTCTTCAGAAGCATAAAAAGGGATTCTCTCCAGCGCTTCCACTGATTGAGGCAACATTTTTATATGCCATCCTTCCGTGGTGTAATGTAGGAATAAGGCAGAAGAGGGATATTCAACTGTGCAAACATAATCCTTTTTATTTAGCTCCTCATTGGTCAAAATCAGTGGAACCTCGTAGTTAAGAAGGGAGAGATAACCCTGTTTCAAGTTGATAATCTTTTCATACTCAAGCATGAACTAGGTAACAATGAAATGATCATAAGTATTGTTATCAAAGGCCACGGCTGGAGCTGACAAGTTGAGCTTTCAGTAATGGATGGGCAGAGAAGAGTACGCCCCAATGGCGAATGTGTTATTTGGGCCTGAAGCTCCAGATTTTTTTATTATAGTAGAGGTTGAAGCCCAGCTTTCTTTTCTTAATGAGTTTGGTTGGCAAAATATTCACCGGGGACCCAGTGTCAAAAATAGCCCTAACCCACACTCCATTGGTGATGACCTCCACTTTGGTTAAGGTTCCGCCCAAGTTAGGGGAAAGAGCGAGGATCTCCTTCAAATGGAGATTAAAGAGGAAAGTCATTTGCCAGTTTCAGGGTATTTTTCTTGAATAGACTTCAGGATATAAACACACTGGGTGGTAAAATCTAGAAGCCAATGAGCTGGTCAGCATCACTGACAGTGTCAATGACCTCAAAACCTCTCAGCACTTGTCAGAGATAAGTTTGGTGGGTGATCATAACCATGTTCACTATATCAGGGTTCAACATATCAGGTATCTCCACTTCACCTAGGGCTCCTAAGACTTAGTGACCAACATCTTCACAACCCCTTTCAGATTCTTCTTCAGAGGGATTATCAATGCACGTCAAAATTCTATTGATTGTTAGGTATGGTAGGGATTCCCTTGTTGCAGGGGAGGTCCTGAAGGCGCTCAATTACCCGGGTGACTTTCTGTGGAGATGCTTTTAATAGTTATGGCTTTACATTTAGCCGTTGACGTAGGGGGTTTGGGATTCCCATGGCTACAAATTTTGAGATAATTATGGCCAGTGGAGATGCCAATGGGGATAGAGATATTGCCTTGGTGGGACGTGGCATTTTGGAAGGCCGCTCTGAAGAAGGTGAAGAGCAGGGAAAAGAGGAAGAAATTTCACCAGCTGCACTTCAGGCTGGAGATGGAGTGGAGAACTAACCCATCATTACTAGCATCCTCTGCCTATCTCACAGGGGGAGGAGCATCGCTTTGTGGCAGCTCTGAGGGAGCAGATTTCTAAAAGGATACAGCAATAGAAGAGGCTAAAGCATTATAGTAGATTCTCGCCTCAGAGCTTCTTACATAGTATCATGTCAATAATAGTTGGCCACCGCTAATAAGGCCTCCTTGATATCCTGTTTATTTTGGAAGGTGTGCTTGAAGGCAGACTATGCATTTCAAAGGAAGGATGAGACGCCAAACCAGTTTAAACAGCAGCAATAGCATCGTCTAAAGGGAGCATTTTGGCCAAAAACGGAAGTTGAGCTTCACTATAGTATTGCTCAACAAAAGAGGTGATTGACTCTTTCTCTTTCATACTAAGGCGCATAAAAGCCTGTTTTTGTCTTCACAAGCTCTGCGCGGATCCAAACTCCTCAATGAGCACTTTCTTTACCTTGGCCCAAGTTTTAAGTGCGTTCATATAAGGTACCATCACCTCTTGGGCGGAGCGGCTGAGGCAGGGGAGGATGTGCTTTACTTTTTGGGAGTGGCTGTCCCTTCCATAACAGCCTCATACACAAAGAGGAATGAGGCAATGCTACCCTCAACTGGGATTAATTGTCTCAGAAAGGGGCTTTACAATAATTGGATCAGCCTCATAAGAAGCTTGGCATACGTGCTGTTTGGGGGCTTCAAGTTGAGACAGGGTGCTGACTAACTGCTGAGCCAAAGAATCTAGCCGGGGGTCATAGGCAGTAGGGAGGTTGTGAGGGTTATTCACCCCAACACCCTTTATTTTGATAATTATTTGTGGTGTACTACCCCTGTAATAAGCAAAACATGTTGGATTTTAGGCAGTTGTTATTCTCACAGGTGCATTTTCACCTAGATTCCAAAAAATAATTTCAGAAGTTGTTCTCTACTGCAGGATAATATTTAGGGGTTATCTACCACTTAAAATAAAAATACTACTATTTTAATTTAAAATATAAAGATTGTTTTTATAAGATTTTATTAGTGATACGCCAGGGGTCAAGAAGCAAACCTTATTAATAAATCAATGCTTACTATTAAAAGTTCATTAAAGCTCAAAGTGAATAGTATGAGGAATTTGGTATAAGTTAGGTGCATCCAAATTTCGTAATATGTGCTTTTGACCTATTGGAGCTATTAAAACTCGTCACGCTTGGATGGAACAGCTGCTGGAGGGTCGGTAGCAGGTAGGACTAGTCTATTAGGTAAATTTATAATATATTTAACCCATTCAAACAGTGGGAAAATATTTGCTCAAATGATACCACTTACAAGGCTATAAAAAGGGGTGGTTGTGGAGTAGGGGATTGAACTAAATTAGTTTTAAGACATGAAGAGACCTTTGAATGGCTCCCTCGGTTCCGCTGACAATCAGGAGTAACCCTGCTACCTAATTTTCTGCTATATGACCAAGAAGTTTTATTAAAGGGATTTTTTTGATTTGAGGGGTCCACAAATAATTGGCCTGGGTCTTTTGGCCGATTTCATCATTATTTTCATCCACAATGCTTTTCTCACAATTTTGGAAATTCAATTATCCAACACCTATAAGATATGGCTCCTTGAACAACACTAGAAAAAACCCAGAAATTTAGGCGAATCTAGTCAATGCCAAAACCCAAAATTTTTCTTTAGCACAGAATCTATGTTCACTACAGGATACCAGGTAAGACAAGGCAAGGATGGCCCAGAGTCCACCAGAGAGACTCATGAGAAGGTGGGAAACGAGACAGAATTATGAACTGAGTTCAGATTGTGTGGGCCCAACCTTTTAAGGTCGCCCTTCTGGGGAGCCCCTCTTACACCATTCTTTAGTCCCCTAAGAGCATAAAGAATAGCTCAGGAGGGGCACAGCCCAGCGCCAAACCCCGCATAAACTAAAAAACCTCAAAAAAGCATTTTAACTCGAGTTTCAAATTACTGAATCTTGAGTCAAAATGTAAAGATTGGTTTTACCCATCTGCTACACTTGTCACCAAAACTAAATTTGGGAAACTTGCTTCTTATCTGACTCTCTCTTTGGCTAGGAGGGAGGCTAGCTTCAATCTTGCTTGAAGATTTTAATTAGAATTCTGATCAACTAATCAGTCAACTCTTGTTGATAGCTTCCTGGTGGTAGATTCTTTTGATATGCTGATATGATGGATGCCAGAAGGTTAGGCAGCTCAGCCTCTAGCCTATATAGGGCCTTGAATAGGGATATTCAAATCACACGGTGGTGGCTTAACTGGTAAGCCAGCAGCGCTGATGGGAGAAACTGTCTTACCTCAGCTTGTAGTTTAAATTCATCTTCTTTATAGTTCCTCTTTGAAGACTACAGACTCTTTTGACACTACCGTTGTATGATGGAGTGTAGGGGTAGTGAACTTCTGTTTCTCCCCTACCAAACATATCAATTCTTTCCCCATATCAGACATGAAGTTTTTGCCATGATTTGACAATAGAGTTGAGGACATCCGTGACTTATAATCACCTGGTTGTACAAGAAATAAGCAGTGGAGTTTGCTGTATACTTTGACCGCAGATGCTTCTACCCACTTAGTGAATTAGTTAGTTTCCTTCCAGGATAAAATTGGCGACACTAGATGCTGTTGGAAATGATCCCACCACGTCAATAGAGACATTGCTGAACGGTGCTGTGGGTGGTATGGGTGTAACGTCAAATTTATTTTCCTTGTGTGAAAACTGGAGCTGGTTACACACAACTCTAATGCTTGGTGTACTTTGTCAGACATGCACTCCAAGTAAAACCTCTTCTTGTGGTCATATAACGTCTTCTGAGGTCTCTCATGGACCAAATGAATGTGGCCTACAACACTATCACCATTTGATCACTAGGCCAGATGTAGGGATACCACTTATATTAAACTTTCTTTTTAGTGTTCCATTAACAAGTCAGGTATTTAGAACATCAGCGTAGGACGCTCTTGGCCTCTTCTGTCTCCTTCTGCCAAGCTTCTTTTTGGAGTGCAACTATGTCATACATGCAATCGCTCACTGGCACCTGCAGGTGGAATACAAGTAGTCTCAATAAACCATCTGCATAAGATGTGTATTTCCTGCTCAATTTATGATTTCGAATTTATACCCTTGAAAGATGAAAACCCAGCGGGAAAGGCGTCCATCCTGATCCTTCATGTTTCTCAGCCAGCGGAGCGACTCAGAATCTGTGACCAATTATAAAATATACTTTATAAAGACAGGGCCTAAAGTGCTTGACAACTCTGATTACTGCAAGCCATTTATATTTGGTAACTGTGTGATACTTTTCTGCCTTGCAGAATACCTTGGAGTAGTACCCAATTGAATGGTCTACTCCATTCTCATTTACCTGGAACAAAATTGTACCAAGCACCATGCCACCAGTGTCAGTGTACAGGTAGGAGATCTTATTGAAGCCCAGGTATGCAAGATTAGTGCTTCTACCAATCATGTCTTCAACTCTGCGAATTTTTGCTACAACTTCAGGCTCCACTTAAACTTCGTTTCTTTGGTCAGGAGATAGGTAAGGGGCGCCGTCACATCCGTGAAACGGTGAATTAACTTCCTGTAGTCCACCACCATTCTTAGGAACACTTGAACGCCCCTTATACTCTTGGGTGGCTCCATTGCCACAAATGTATTCATCTTTCTATCCTGAGGCCTAGTTCTGGTGAGCTGAGTTTGTGCTCCAAAAACTCAAGCTACCTCTTGAGGAAAGTACATTTGCTTTTATTAAGCTTCAAGTTAGATGCGTGCAGCCTTTTGAAGACCTTCCTGAGGTGCTGCAAATGTTTCTGTAAAGTGCAGATGAACATTATAAGTCAATGAGGTATAATTTTACACTAAATTCTTTAAGATCGCCAAAAATGCGATTATTGCTCATTGAAAGATTGCAGGGGCATTGCAGAGCCCCTACGGCATCCTCGTGGGTTCAAAAACCCTTGGCTGCTGATTAAGGCGCATTTCTTTTAATCGGTGGATAGCTCCATTTGCTAGTAGCCACTGGCTAGGTCCAAGTCTGAAAGGAATTTTGAGCTTCCCAAACGCTTCAAAGCATCATGATACGCAACATTGGGGACACGTTATTCTTTGTAATTTCTTTGAGGCGGCGGTAGTCCATGACAACCCTATGGATTCTATCCTTCTTGCTTAATATCAGCAAGGGAGATGCCCATGAGCTCTTGGATGGGCGGATTAGCCCTGATTTGGTTAACTGATTGAGCTCATGCACAATGACTGCATCTTGTGGGTTTGACCATCAGTAAAAGTTGGATTTAAAGGTGATAGCTGAATTAGTGTCCATCTTATGGACCTCCCCTTTGCACAGGCCATAGTCATTTAGGCCAGTGCTAAAAATGTCGTTGAACTTGTCTAAAGGTTCGTACAAATCTTACTGCAGATTTGGGCTACATCCTCAAACATGAACACATAGAAATTCTCCAACTTCATGTACTAATTTGAAATCTTGGCAACTGGTTAGGCGGTCCAGTACCACAACCTGTTCTTTCTCAACTTTATCGGATGGGTAACAATGTTTTCCATAACAAAGTTTAGCTCTCTAGAGTAAGTGGTGTCATAGAAGCCTGATAACACTATGGGCTCTTGCTCTCAAATTCCATTCCAACTGTACACTTCCAATAATGTGTAAGGATAATTTTAATGTAAATTGAATAGTATTATTCTTTGAACCTAGTGAAAAGTTATATGCTTTCAAATGAAATAAAATGGAGACCTTCTTTAGCGCTCACAAAAGGCGGTAATTGTTTTTAACCCTTTATTAGTGTGAGTATAGTGGACTGGATAAAATGATTGATCTGTTTTGACCAAACAATTACACTGTTTTTGAGGTTTATAGTCCTCATTTTTGAACATCAGGGGGGTTGGTAGCTCAGGTGATTACTGTAATTGTAGTGAAGTCATTTTTCGCCACAAACTTCAGAAGAAACTGTGATCCAATCATGAGATTGTAATGGTCGTTGTCTAACACTACTGTGGTTGCCATCAGGACCATTCGCCTAAATCATAAAGATAAGGCAGAATAAGCTCCTAAATCGCGGGTAATGTTAGGTCCTGCTATATGGTAAGACACAAAGTAATCAAAGTGGGTATAAACTTGATTTTGTTCATAAGTTGGGAGAAGATAATGTTCATTGGTGCTTGGTGTCCAGTACTCCAATATGCGCACCTTTTGGTTGTTGATTTCCACCTTCGTTAAGCTCTTTCTGAAGGGGTTTACAGTGGCCAGTAATTAAGTGGCAGAGTCCTCAAGTTGCTTTAAATTAAAATGTTTTGTTTGGACAAGGTAATGTCTTCACCAATTGGTACCACATTATTGAAGGTAAACGCAACTAACTGCTCTCCTTTTTTAGCGAATTCTGATTACTTGAGTAAGCTTATTTGCTTGGAACAAGTAGATATTGTTTGATATAGATCCATAAGCACACATGAACTCTCAAACTATCTAGTATAGCCACTGTGCTTGGAGCCCCTAACTTGGCAACTCACACTAGCTAAATGTTCCTCTTCATGGTTGTCCTCACCCTCAGTGTGGAGTTCACCCATTTAAAGTATTAAGTGTGTCCTTTTTAGGGGTTTGCTCCTCCTTTTTGGCATAACTAATGAACAGGATTGAGCAAAATAAACTAGTTGTTGACACTTATGGTACTTAAATTTTCAATATAATGAGCGTTCATGCGGATGCTGTTCATCTCCTTGGGCTTTTTAAACTTGTCATTGACTATATAAACGTCCCTATGACTCGTCAAGAGTGTAGTGCAGGTGCTATTTACTTGAAGTCAGATTGGTACATCCCTTGTATGTCAAGTAGCGCCTATTTATTTTCTTAAAGGGATATAGCATTCTTGACCGCCAAAGTTATGTGCATTTTCAGATTAGGATGCATCTCAGGGAGCTTAAACGATTTTGGTGGTGGTCAAATGATTGTTCCTGTTGTCTATAGCTTCTGGACCTTAAGGTAAAAATGAGAAATGTAATTTGCAACCAACTCATTTTTGCTCATCTTTAATAACAGGAACTCTTTTTATATTCTGGACACCCTGTCACTACTAAACTCAGAGAGTAAGATGATCTTGATTTTGTTATGGGATAATCAAGGTCTCAAGTTTGCGCTGAGGATCTTTTGAGCCTTGCGGCATATGCATCCCTGTAAATGGTGAGCTTTCTGGCTATTGCATGCGCCATCCATGCTATTTTAGTACATTTGGAGGAGCCAGCAATTGTCCCCTCTCCTGGTGTGTACATGGTCTTAAAGTATTGTTTAAAGTTTAGATCCTCTTCAACAGGATCATCTAGAATCATGGGTGTCAGAGTACAAGATCTGAAAAGCTTCTGTGAACATCTTTGAGTGATCCACATAGGTGCCTCCATCTAAGTGATAGGTCAAGTAGATGTAGGCTCCGGTGCAGTGAGATTTAATGCCTTCAGATCTTCAATACTCTTGTCCATTACAACTGAATGTTGTCATGATGGTCCAAACGTTCTCCATACTCATTCAGATTAGTGTTTATTTCGTCATTCTTTATCTCAAGTAATAAAAGTCTCTCCTCTAGGTTCTTGAGAGTAAATTACATTTTGATTAATGGTAAGGGTCCTTACTATGGGTTTTGAGGCAATTGTAGCTCTTTTAGAGGTCTCCTTGACACGCTCAGATCATTACGCAAATTGTGCACTTCAAATTCAGGGTACATACTCTAGTGCAGATGGTATCCTTCTCCCTCACCAGAAGTTCAGAGGAATCCCCTCCACCTTCTCCATGAAACAACTCTATATACGCATCTTCATCAGTTTGCTCAGTAAAACTATGTTAATCATCACTAGGGCCTGATGGTGACACCCTTATGGTGAGCACTTAAGTCAGCGCGCTGACCTTAGTTCACTTAACTTTAAATAACAACTCACTATTCAGGGGTTTTACTCCACGCAGATTAGGCATCAGAAAATTTTTTAATATTAGAAAAGCTTTCACTAAGCAAACACTCCTCAGATGTTATCCCTTGGTTCATCAATTTCTTAATTAACTTGTTTGCACTCTTGGAAAAATTCTTGAAACTAATTGAAATTGTTGACATACGTTGGCCTTCATGACTCAACGAGAACTTTTCCAACCTCTTCCTTAGCGTTATCAAAGCAAAGGTATCCTTGACTAGTTTTCTTATTCAAAACTGGCTACTACCTGACAGGATACTGATGAATACTTAAGATTGGTTAATCACTGACTGGATATTAGCGATTAATACCTTGATAAAATATAAGTTAAAGCAAAAAGGATAAACTAAAGATTCTTCAGAAAATTTTTATATTAGAATAAAAAGTGAAGTCTTATATACATCTGGGGAAAATTCAAGATATAAATGAATTTAATATAAAAATGTGGAGAATATAGGGTTCTAATACGAATTTTCAGGATTTTCTAGTCAGATGTGGTCTTACTGCCGCTTTACTTTGTTCACTAATTTGTTCTAATCTTTGTATGTGCGAGCTTCTCACAGTTGTCACCCCAGAATCTGGATGTTCAGTGGCCTTTGTACTTTGTCCCGCATCTGGCAATTTGGCTCATTGTAGTTATTTTGAAAAAGTTTATTGCCAAATCTGGCAATATGCATCTTAACATTGGGTTTAATTAATGGTGCTCATATGATGCACCTTGCATCATGGCTTTGGGAAGCTTTAAAAATTGGACAACTTTCAGATCTGGCTTTGTTTGTGTTTGATTTATGATAATGTCACCGGCGTACCTTGGTTTGCTCATTAGTATCATTGGCGGAATCAAATGATTTCAGCTCCCAAAGTATAACAGGGGGTCAGATTTCATAGAAATTTTGGGTGGCGTCATCATCCTCATTATACAAATTTTTTGAATTGGCAGGGCGAAAATTATCTTGCATTACATCTTCATAAAAAGAAATTTTCTTGACTCCTTGGTGCCTATAAATGGGACTCTTTTGCCCTCATCCGTGATTTCTTGGTCGCCAGTACTGCCACTGGCTTGAGGGCTGTTGTTCATAGTAATTGCACTGGTTGATGACTGACCACAAGCACCACTTACAGCTCATCTGTGACATGTTACAAACATTGGATTACTCGTTCTGTCTTCCCATTAGATTAAAGTTGGAAGTCATTAGAATGGCACAGAAAATCTGAAATATCTTGCATAAACACTCTCATAATATAGATGTGAACTGTGGCCCGCAATCACTAAAGAACTCCTAAGGTATCCCATGGGTAGAGAAAATGTGGGAAACAAACAAAATGCCTTCTGAGCTACCGTTATTGTGGTGTGACATGGAATAAAATGGGGGGAACATGGTAAACCAGTCCACCACTATCATAGTAGTGTCATTTCCATCAGAGAGGATAGTTTCACAAAAAAATTAACTATAAGAAAGTTCAAGGTCGCTCTTCTTTCTGGACTTATACCAACAACCTCATGAGAGAATGACAAGTTGGTTTCATCCTGTTGCAAAAAAGTCACTCCTCAATATACCTTTCTTTCTGAGAAGAAATTTCTAGTTAAACGTATGGCAGATAAACTCCAGGGCTTTTGCTTTCCCAGGGTGGCCTACGTTTATCTCATCGTGATGTTTTTTAATTATCTCTAGGCTCAGTGGTCCTGAAGGACCCACAAGCGTCCTTGAACCATACCCTATCATCCTTTACATGGTATTACTTTGTTATATCTTCTTTTTCAAAGTATGTTTTAAAAAAAATTAAAGTATACTCAGTTGATAAGGACTAAGAAAGTATGACCTTTCTCAACATACCATACTCCCATATATTCTTCAAAGAAACAAGCACTGGAATGAATGTAGGATATGAGGGTTGTTTAGGTAATTCTTCCCTTGGGGAATTACCAGGCGATTGCTATGCAGCTACACATCATTGGTGTCAGGAGCTAACGCAGGGTTACAGCTCAAAAAGCAGCTATCATTCTCTTTGCCTTTTTTGAACTCACAAGATAATACAAATTGGACAAGGGTCTCATCCCAACGATTTTCAGGGGTCAGAACATGAGGAGATTAGTAGTAAAAAAGATCCTGATGTTCAGTATGAATGTGGAATGTTTGGGAAGAATTATGAAGATGATGGTGCAATAGGTCTGTGCAATCACCACAGCCAAAAGCTCCTTTGTCATGTACAGCATAATTTAACTCATGAAAGGACATTTTACGGGAAAAATCCTACAGGATGCTCCACTCCATCTTTGCCCATTTGTAACAGATCTATAGCAATAGTGAAGCTGGAGGCATCAGTAGCCATTATAAAATCCAAACTTGGATCCACGTGGTGAAGAACTGACGTGGAGAGAAAAGTGCATTTCACAGCCTGGAAGGCATCATCCATTGTAGAGGACCACTGAAAATCTTTTGTCACGCTGTTTTTATGTAAGGGTGCCACCACCTCTGAAAAATTTGACTGAACTTCTCAAGGAAGGTGAAAGTCCCCAATAAGCTCCTCAATTCTTTTTCTGAGGCATACGTGGGCCAAACCTTAATATCCTTCTCCTTGTCTGAAGTGATCATGTGTCATTTATTTAAAACTATATTTCAAAAAAGATGACTTAGTGCTGAAAGACTCATATTTGCTAGTACCAAGCGTCAAAATTGCTGCTCTCAAATGCTCCTCTACCTGCCACAGGTAGATATCATGGGATTCTTGATTATGGTAGAACACCAGAATATACTCTATGTAGGCCACAGCGCATACCTTTACAGCACACCTTAGGCTACAACAATATAACGTTGGAAAATTTTAGGCGCATTCATGAGCTAAAAAGGCATGACCAGAAATTGGATTTCCCCCTTCTTTTTACATAATGCAGTGAGCCATTCCTGATCCTTTTTGATGCAAATCAGGTTAAAGATGTTCATGAAATCTAGCTTGAAGATGACTTTGGCCTTCTCCACATAGCTGCCAAATTTGTGCTTCCTTGAGTAATGGGTTGCAGATTTAGTATGCAAAATTTTTCAAGTTAATCTAATCTATGCAAGGCTGTTATGTACTATCCACTATCCCTACAAATTTCAGTATTGAAAATACCATAGAGCCGCTGAAAAATGGTTTCTTGATAAGTTGCTCCATAAACCAAACATCTAATGATGCCTCTATGTGCAGAGTCAAAGGGTAAATTGGGGAGGAGATGCGAACCAGATCAACTGTGAGCTTAAAATTACAACAAAATTCTGAGGACCAGTAAGGTATCTGGTGTCGCTGCATTGATAAAGACTCCAACCCCTCCAAACGGGGGGTGGTATGGGAGAACTTTAAAATGGGCTGCAGAAGATGCGCAAGACTAAGCTATTGTAAATTGGACCACTGTGGCAAGTCAATCAGAAAACTACCCTTTGACATGGTAAATATTAATACATGACTACTCCCCAAGGACAAAATTAAGGTATTGGCCCTCAAATTAGTATTGATATAAAATTTTCGCAACCAACCCACATCCAAGATAATTGGGTACAGAAGGTTTTTGACCGCCAAGAAGCAGTAAGCCATTTGTAACATACCAACTTGAAGATTAAACAGGCCCAAACCTTCTAGGTGGGAAACCCTGAGAGGCCCTTGCCCTAAACATACAACCAGGAACGTAGCATAACCCAAGGTAGCCAGTTAGGTCCAGATCAATATAATTCTTTGAGGCCCTATTATCCATTAGATTTTTTGTCTTAAACTTCACTGAAATGGAAGAAGGGTAGCTGAAAGCAAAAAATATCCAGATCATTTATTTATTCAATTCAATAATGCTACTAAACTCAAGGTGGGATCAACTACAGGCACAATAATTATCCAGGATATGTCTTCTAATCAAAGAATGGTGTGGTATTTCGCCACTCTGATGATTGATGTAGCATACCTAGCTTCTTTTTCTGAAAAAAGCACACCTTTCACCTTAAATTCTTGATAAAGGATTTTCAACATTTGACTGCGGATAATCATGGTGGGGCTAAATGGTGATTCTCATGGGTAAATGGTATACTGATATTTCCTCATATCGGCCTCTGCTATCAATTAAAGAGACTAATTTGTTTAGATGAATTTTCCATATAGAATTGCTTTTTAGGCTGCATGGCAACATATCCGACATGGTATCTTCTATTCCTTGTTATCCATCACCAATATGACATTACTCCCTTCATCTTTAGGTTTGCATCTTCTGGGAAACGTGGAGCCAGAATTGCCATTTAATATATGTAGAAATGATAAAAATGTAAAGGCCAAACCCCTTTAATCACTAAGGTTTCCATGAGAGTGAAAGCATGGCACTGGAAGCTGCCGCAATTTTTTACAGTGAATTAGGCCATCAATATCGTTAGTAAGAGTGGTGGCCACCATAGAAGCCTTCGCGGCTACATATCTGAAACATCTAATTAATCTATATGACTCAGAACCTTCTGACCCTCTCAGTCTCCCAAAAGGAAGATAGTGAAGCAAAAAGCTGCCAATTGCAATATGAATTCAGATTTTGGTAGTGGTATTTATAAGGATACCACCAGTTTAACCTTCGCAGCTAAATTTCTGAAATATTATTTTATTCTTTAGGCCCTTGATGACACTCACATTCTACAGAAAAGGAAGATAAAAAAGCAACAAAAGTCACACTTGCAAAAAGAAATTATGTTTCTAAGGCCTGTTTTTATAGAGGTCATCATCAGTGAAACACACTTGGGCTACTCCAAGAACCCACCTTTATTTGGGGCGAGTAATTACCAAAAAAAGAACCTGTCACAAGATGGGAGAGACAAGTGATGCCCGTTTCCCAGAGTATCAAATATATAGTTGATTGTGGATTATATGAACAATAATGCTTAGACAATATCAGGACACAGTGGGCCCATAACCCAACTAAATTCATATAACTAGGCCCCCAAAGGCGTATTAATTGACTGGGTGCAAATGACCAAGAGAAGTTTTGGAAGGCAGAGAACATGGTTACCCAGCTTCCATGAGGTGATCCAAGCATTCTATCACCTCATCAACCATAGACATAATTTTACAAAAACTATAAATACTCAAGAAGAATCCCTGGGTAAAAGCTGACACAACAGCTCAATATCAAGCAAGGCGAGCAAAGGCTGCTTCTATTACAATAGATCTAAGGTTAAGTGTATTAGAAGCCCATGCAGCAGGGCCTCAAACGGTCCAAAACCACCGGATACTTTCATGAAGGCGGGAGCCCTACTGTGCGCATTAAAAAGAGAAATCTTAATAGGGACCCCCACCAAAATAAACAATATTGCTGTGGTTAGAAGCATTGAAAACATGGTGCACAACCAATACTCTTTATCACCACTAGGAGAATTTTCGCACAAAAATCAACAAGTAGAATAGAAATTTTGGTTCAATCTGAAGTGAGTGTTTTACCCTTCCAAGAAAAAACCATTATTAAAAAGCAGTATGCACGCACCTAGAACATTTCTTGCACTTTCAAAACTTATAAATAAACCCAGGATACTTACATAATTGGTATCCTGAAAGTCCAGTGTAAAGTATTATTTTTCAGAGTTTATATATAAGAAATTGCTTTATTTTATAGGAGATGGCCAACAAAGAGATGGTCAGGGAAAAACTAATTGAAAGAAATCTGGGGAATCTGGGCTAAATCACTTTATCAAACTTTAAAAAAACTATGGTCAATATAACAGGGCTACCACTGATGGTAGATTTATAGCTCAAGTATGCACAAACTTGAGTTTTTCCTTAGCCAAATTCCACTGTTATTTGTAATAAAAATTTGCTAATAAATTTCATGAACATTCAGAAATAAAACACAAACCGTCATTGTTTAAACTATAAATGAAGATCTTCAATCCCATTAATGAAACGTCTGGGACCCTATCACACAATTCCTAGGGATCAACCTGGGCCTTCTTGGCCTGAACCAAATGAATACCCACGTTGTATCTAAGGTCATGGAGGGTAGCCAACCTGAATCCTCTGGCCTGGCCCATATCCTCCTTATACTTGCAATCCACTCCCACAAATATGACATTTAACCATGAAAAAGTCTCATGAACTCATTTAGGAATAGACTATCAGCAACTAAAATATGTGCAAAGGTAAGTCTAACTATATTCAATTTTATAAAACTCGATGGACTATTTTATTAGCTATTACATTTATCACATCTGTTTAACAAAATTAAAAATCTAAGCAAAAGAAAAGGTAAGTGTTATAGAGATCTACGGTATAGTTGTCTTGAGAATCTCTAATCTTGCAGCATTGCTAATCTGCATTTTATGTAATATCATAGTTAAAAAATTCATGAAATTAAGTAAAGCTAAAAGGGTTTTAAAGTCTTTCTATCAACATAATTGAGTTCTATTCATTATCTTGCCGCTTAACTTTGGTTTAAAACACAACTAGTTTTAGAAAGGATTTCCACCCCAACTTTTGTATGACCAGCTGATGGTGGGGCTTATGGCTTATGGCACTCAGACCAACCTCATCTACGCTGTTCCTCTGGGGTGGAGCGCCTTGCCACCCCTCACACAACAGCCAACATAATCCAACACCACCCTACCATAGCCCACCAGATCCCCACTATGCTCATATCATAGCAACGCCTGAGCATTTCTTTTGGGCTCATGTTGATAATGGTCGCCAAATTTGTACCCTCTGCTTTAGGCTCAACCATTCAAAAAAATCCTGCATTTGAGCCAATTCCGCTGATGTTGCTTCAGAGCCCTGTTCAGCAGGTTCTGTATGGGCAGTTTTCTGCCCCTCAATTATACCATTAGATGTGTCAGAGTGGGAAATAGGCCTCCATTAAAGCAACTACCCATATTAGCCCACCCAATTCTACCCCCACCAATCAAAGTCAGGCTTGGACCACCACCTTGTACCCAAGTAGCCCATTCAACTCCTATCCACCCAAATTCATTTAATATTCTTGTAAACAAAAATCCATGGGACTATTTGGCTGATATTGATGAATCAGGTAACGTTCTCATTAGTGAGGAATCCGGTCAATCGCTCAGCCAATTTAATTATGGTCAGGCTGAATTTTTTGTTTCTGATTTTGATAATACCCCATCCCCCTAGACGTTTCTTTCCTAAACTAATGCTGCCCCCTACCAAAGTGACCATCAGCTCGCCTTTGCAGTGGTGGCCTCCCCATTGCCCAAACCTATGCAAAGCAGTGGCCCAAGCAGTGGCTCAATTCCAACTAGGGCTGCCCAACTCTGCTTCCCCCCTGATTTCCTCAAATTAGCCTGCAGCAATATTTTAAGACTATTTGATGATGCCAAAACACTGTTATGCATGTTGCAAAAACTAGTGGAATTTAACCCATCTAATAAAATCACCCCTACATAGTAGATTTAACTTTGCCCAGCTCCCCAATGCTCACATTCAAGCTGAGCATCACTTAGCAGAATTTGTTAGAGCTGTTTACTATGCTGCTCTTGATGAAGAGGATGAAACTCTTACTACAACGCCATCCACCTACAATATGCTGATGCCCCATCGCCCTGGCTATCTGCTTTTCTCCGCTTACTCATAAAACATGATATTGTCATGAAGGATATGTCCACATAAAACCCGCCTGATCCACCCTCACCTCTGCCATGGTGGGTTAGCGGGTTCTGCCCCCACCTGGTTAGAAGTTTTTATTTTGTCTACCCATTCATTTTTTTGATCAGGTTCTTTTGTTTTGTTTTGATTTTTGGTACTGTCCGTCCCCTGGTCAGTGTACCTAGAATAAAATTTAGTTTTAGAAAGGATCTAATTTTTAAGAGTTAGCATTTCAGCTCCTACATAATGAAACAAAAAATAATTTTAGTTTGTGAAGCGTTAAAAAAGTCTTATCAAGTTTTACTGAAAACAAGGCTAACCTGTGTTTACTTTAGAGGTCCTCATATTTATAAAACGTAACTTGTCCTTTTAATTCGTATGTATAGCTTTTCCATCCTCAAGTAGGGTTTTGCAATTGAGCTAAGCATCTATCTTAACCTTGTTATACCCGTTAAAATCTCAGATTCAATAAAAACTTCACGAAAGATGAATCACACCTAGCCCTTAAGGGTCCTTTCTATGGGAAGGTATACTGTAACCAAATCATGGCTGAACCAAAGCTTTGCACCAAAACAAAAGGTAAGAAAAGTATCTCTAGAAATGTGAGGTTACACACCTAACCTTTTCTACCAAAAAATACAAATTTTTTGTGCTTCCACACCCCAATTAAGATGTATATCTTGACATATTTCAATTTTTTTATAAAGGCACAAATGTTGACCTTAGAATTTTTCAAGTACTGTATATACAATTTTATGATTTTTTGATAAAGTTATAAGGAAGTTTTTCAGTGGATAAATGGTCCCGCTTCTCTATGATGTGTTGATTTTAAATTTTAACTTCATATTATAAGCTTTTTAGCAATAGAATTCCATCTATCTATATTAAGCAAGTTTGATTGTAATGAAGTATAACGCTAAAAATTGATTATATAAAATGATATTTTAGAGTGTTACCTTTTGCAAGACAACTACAAGTCTGATGTATTAATAAAGAGTGGTTTAGAGGTAAAAAACAAAAATATTGGCCAAAGACCCTGATCAATTTCCAGTGGAACCAGATTGATTGGGGTAACACTTTTATTAATAAATATCAGGCAAAAAGCATGAGTATGGGCAGTTGGATTGCATCAAATCGTCAGCAGAATCAGGGGAGCCATTCTGAGGTCGCTCCCCATCTTACTGCTAATTTAGTACAATCTACACCATGAAGACTGGCTCCTTTTATTGATTAGAGGGGGACCAGCAAGGTGCAAATATTTTCACGCCCAATAATTGGATAAAATATAAAAAACTTACTTCTTGAATATATTTTACCTACCATCACCCTCCATTGGCCATTATATCTAAGTGAGGCAATTCTTGAGATCTCCAATAGGTTGAAAGCCCATATTAAAAATTTGGATGCACCCAGCTTATACCAAAAACACGTCTGACTCACTTCAAGCTTTAATGCCCTTTAAATACTAAGCACTGTGATATCAATAGGGTTTGCTTCTTGACCCCCAATGCTAGTACCTCTCAATATAACATAAATAATTTATGTTAACTTATTTATTATAATTTTTAACTATAAGTGGTTTATCAACCCCCAAAATATATTTATCCCGCAGTTGAAAAACTAATTTCTCTGCAAATACTTTGGTAATTTATGTGAAAAACACATCAGCAAGCAACAAAAAACCTGGATTCCTACACCTCAAACCCCTACCTCAAACATTTCTAAAAGCAAAGTTGCTCTTATCATAATTCCTTACATACTTAAGTTCATAATAGATCTCAAAAGTAAATTTTGTTATGAAAATATTTAAGATATAGTTTTATAATAAATTAACTTTTATTTTAGGAGATTGTAACAATCAATAAGTTTACAACATACTATCAAATTGAAGAATTTGAATAATTTTAAAAATTGTTTCTATGTTTCTTTAATGAATATACTAACACTATATTTACTAATGCTCAAGATATAGCATTTTCTTTTTACAATAGATATATAAGTTAAAAATTAATTAGCTTCAATTTTATTATGAAAGTATTAATTAAATCTAAACAGATAAACTAAGTTTAAATCACAATATTGTAGATTGTTATTAAGTCTCTACTCTCAAGCAATTTTCATTTTTTGCTTTTGGATTATTCATGTAGGGTCAACCTTAAATCAGATACAATATAAAGTTACTGATTAAGGATGTGAGAAGTAAAGGAGTATCATAGTAAACCTTTTTTTAGTACTAGATGGTCCCAACCCAAGGGGGGATTCATCGATGTAGTATCATAGTAAACCTTATTATGCTCTAACATCACAGTGAGAATGCATATTCTATATACTTATACTCAGATTTAGACTAATTCTCTGTTATAAATTAGTTTTTATAATAAGATTAAAATATTTTAAAATTGTTTTAATGCATCTTTTAGTTCTTTAACTCAGGTAAAATACTTTTTTGCATAATATAAATAAATATTGGAAAGTAATTTAGATTACATAATTTAACCCAGTAAAATAAATGATAAATCCATAAAAGTCTTTTATCTTTATGAAGTAAAGACTTTTGACATAGCTTAATTTAAAGATGTATTGATTAAAAAATATATAATAATGATAATGATTTAAAAGTCTAAATATTTTATCAGTTATCATTTCATTTTCACTATATTATGAAAATAGAGAGTGTGTTGAACAAACATAATGTAACTCTTTAATGTTAAATCTAATATAAATAGCGTTCTAGAGGTCTAGTTTGTCTGCAGAAACTCAAAAGAAATTGAACCAATTTTATTAAAACTTTATATGTTCATAGCAGGTACTCTATGCTTGTTCTCCACTTTAGTTGGTTTCAATAGGTTAATTAATATAGTATTTGTTAGAAAAATCTGCATTATTAATTTATGCAACTCCAATTTGTACTCACATTTCAAGGAAGACAAAAAAATAACTATAATAACTCTAAGTTGGTACAAACTAAAATTTTAATTTGACTTGCACTCAACCACTGACTTTCCCAGACTATGGGTCAAGGTGTCAGGTAAATTTACAGCTTATCTATATAAAAGATTAACTACTTTTTGATATAATAAATCCCTAAAGGGTGGTTAGCCTGTCAGGGTAATTCCTGCTTCCACTCTAGTGCAGGTTTTGTTTAACACATCCTTTAAACCTGTAAAGCCTTAAAAAATCTCAGTGTGGTATATTTGTCCCAAGGTCAACCCACCTTGATTAAATTTTAATAATGAATTTCTAGGTTGATCTACATTTGTCTTAAGTAGTATCAGAATTTTATGATGTCTTTCAACATAAATTATACTCAAATCAGTGTGATATTAACCTGTTATCCACCAAAGTTTTTAGGATAAATCATAGAACTGCTTATAATAGATTATTTAACAAAAACTATTTTCAGATTTCAGTTTTTTTATACAATATAAAACAGAATACCCCAAACTATCAGAGTTTCAACATAATAAAGATACTTACCATCCAATTTTTATTAATCATTTTTTATTAATTAATAACTTGTTGGTACTTCACAAAAAAGTAATCATCTGCTTACAGCAGATACCCCTAAAAAATTTACACAAGATATTAATTTTTTATATCTATTAAAACTCTATCATTATTTTATATCATTTGGTTAACTAGAATTAAAGATCATATATATGCATTAAGTAATAGTTAATCTCTCCATATAATATTATTGTTTATCTCTATAAATTAAAACATAAAAACTAACTTAATTAAGTTATCACTGATAAAATTCTATAATATGAGAAATATTTTATTATAGTTTTTTACTTTCTAATAAAATAAATTATATGTCAAGTTTTAGCATGAAAAGTAGATATCTAATTAAATAAGTGTTTTTATTTTAAATACTTACAGAAAATATATATATCTCAATTATGGGTTCTTAATTAATACTAGAAAATATAACCTAAGTTATATTGGTGTATCCCCCATTAGGTTGGAGCAAAATAGTGCTTTTTGGAAACTATAACTTAGGTTTCTAAAAAACATAATAAAAAAACAATATCTAGCTACAATAATTTATATAATTTTATTTTTAGATGGGCCAACCTTAGGGCAAATATACTTCACAAATAGAAGAATCAGGGAGTAGGGAGCGAAAATGTAGGAGTGGAGGACAAAACCCAAGTACTGGGGGTATAACCTTTCTGCTCATATTCTGATAGACCAGGATTACATGATCTAACCTCACCAATTTGCTTGGTTGGACTGGGGCATGGTGCGTGAATCCAAATGTATTGATATCCTCTTGGCACAGAAAAGCAATTTCTGCCACAAGATTTGAACCTCATTGTGAGGGGTGATAGTGGGATGCCCATCCTGACTATGCCACACCCCCTACAATAATTTATATAGAATGAGTAAATTGTGGTTAATTCTATTGCTGATAATTATTTCTAAATGTCTAATAGCTCCTTAACTGTTATCCTTTTTTTATTATTTAACTAAGGTAAGCTGATCAGGGGATGGACATTATCAAATATATGTAAAACTAAGGAAATAACTGTCAAATACAAGATTGGGCACCTTAGGGTACTCAAGTTACCCCTGTTGCCAGCGGGACTGCCAGATATGGGGGGTTGGTACACTACTCTGAGGGGGTTTCCCCTGCTATGGAACAGGTGTGAAGGAAAGGGTCTGTGTGGAGGAACCAGAGTGGGAACCATGATTCTATGAGCGCTTTTTGCCTTGGTCTCATATATCCATAGAGCCAGGCTTGGAAGTGCTTCAGTAAGTGGACATGAAATCTGTTGTTAACCCCATGAATGGTTGGGACCGTGCCCTTGATCGCATCTAATGCAATTGTGTGTATTGTCCACATTGCAATGGGTATTATTAGGGAATGGAGGGTAGATGGGATTGGTGACTCAATCTGGAGCGCAAAGATGCTCTTTGATATCGAGAATTCTTGTTTGTTTTGGATTTTAAGCAGTCGTATGACCTCCTGCCATATAGCTTTGGTTGGGGGGCATGTTACTAGGTGGTGATGTAGGGATCCCTCCCCTCCACATACTGCACATGTTTTGTGGAGGGAGTTGGAACGGTTCGCCATCCTATAAGTCCTTCTCAGACAGCGCCAGGTGTTTGCTCTTATCCTCAGCTGTAGGAGTGGGTGGTGAGTCATTTTCCACATTGCCTTCTGTGTGGTTAAATCATAGGGAATGTCCAACATATTTAGGTATTCTATCCTAGCTATGCTTGGGGTTGTTGCGAGCATATCCCTCTGGGGTGGTTTTCTGGGTTTCTTAATTTAGATTGAGGGCTGGGTCATCCCTTCCCTGTATAGTACCCATGTTCTCTATGGTCCATCCCATACGGCGGATAGTTTGGAGGATATGTTTGAAATGAGGGGAAATTCCATTTGGACCCATTGCAGTAGGGTGCTTGGCAAGGTATGAAAGTAGTCTGGGTGGACTATGTGGGTTGGTTAATTTGAGCGCCTGTGCAAAGTTAGTCCTTACTGCTCTAGACCAATGTTGTTGCAGAAGGTCTGGAGCAAGGATTTCCTTTATCCAGGTACCTAGGATGTGATTGGCGTGGCTCTCAAAATCTATTAGTCCCATGCCTCCGCTTGAGCGTGGGCCAAATAGTGTTTCCATCCGTATAGGAGGGTGAGAGCCAGGCCACAGCCAGCCCTGGATATGCGCGCGAATTGAGATTATAAAGGTAGGTGAGAAGGCTATCACATGGGCCTGGTACCACAGTATTGGGAGGATGAGCGAGTTAGCAACTGTAAATCGTCCTGTTAGTCCTGGGGTTCTCCCCTTGAGGGAGGCTACGCGTTTGGATACCCGTTATAACAGGTTACTTTCCATTGTCTCATTAGCATATCCCTCTGATTCAAGCCAGATTCCAAGGTGTCGGACAGGAGTGGTGGTGTGAGGTGTTTCAAAGGGTAATATAATTGGGTTTTTTTTCGAGTGTTGGTGTGAGGTTCTGATGTTGTGGCCCAATTGTTTGCATATTTGCCTAAGAGAGTGATTTCTGTCTTCCTTTTGTTGAGCGATGCATTACTCACCTTGGAGTATTCCTCTAGAGTGTGTTCCAGCTATAGGGCATCTTCATTGTTTGCTATACCTGCTACGCAGTCATCTGCAAAGGCCAGTATCTTGACTGTTGGTTGTCCTTGTGCGGTTATCCCCATGAGATGTGAGTCAGTTACTCGGAGGAGCGGGTCAAAGCTGAAATTGTATAGCAGTGGGCTGAGGGGATCCCCTTGTTTGAGCCCTCTGTGTGGTTTAATCTTTTTTGTTAGGAATCCAGGGCCGCATACAGCCATGGTTGCAGATTCTGTTAGGAGTATTGCCCATTTTATGAATCTTGGTGGGAGTTTGAAGGCATGTAGACATTTCTTTAAGTATGGCCAGCTAACACGGTCATACGCCTTTTCCTGATCCAAGAAGACCAGGGCACCAGTTGCTTTGGATTGGCAAATGTTTGCAACAGGGTGAACTTTGTTCCAGATTGAACGCCCTGGTATAAACCCAAAATGGTTGGGTGATAGGACGTCAGATTCAATTGCGCTTAATCTAGCTGCTAAAATTTTTGTTAAAATTTTTGTGTCAGTGCTGGAGAGTGCAATTGGGAGCCAGTTGGCCAGGTCCAACTTGTCACCCTTTTTATACAAGGTTATAAAGTAGGATTCATTGCCTCCTGGTAATAGGCGTGTTTCCAATAAGCTCTGGTTCATAGACGCCAATAGGAGGGGGGCGATTTGTTGAAAATATTTTTTGTAAAATTTGTAGGGTATCCCATCAGGCCCTGGGCATTTCCTATGTGGTGCACTGCGATTTGTCTCCCAAAGCTCCTCTCGTGTAATAAGATAGTATATTGTAATTTGGTGGTGTACTTTGTATCTCGGCAGTTTGTATAAATTCTTTAATTTTTTGTGAATCTGTTGGCGTTTCATGATATAATTCGGTGTAATAGCGGTGTACTTCTGCCTTGACCTCCTCAGGGTCAGTTGCCACGGTGCTGTTGGTCTTGCAGACCTGTGTGCACGCAGGCTGGTTTCCATGGGAGTGGAATTGGCAGAAAAAGTATGTCAAACAGGTTTCACCTTCCTTTATGAACTTACCTTTGTTTGATACATTGATTCTGTGTTGGTGTTCGAAGATGAGGTTGTTAAGGTGGGCAGAAATTTCTGCCCATTTGCATCCCCAGTTAGGGCTATAGCCAGATCTCGGAGTATTTATTTACAGGTGGTCTAGTTCCACCAAGGTACGTTTGCTTTGGCCATGTCCACGGTGCACTTACATGATGCAATATGTCAGGTTTTGTTAATTAAATCCTTTTTGAACTTTTCCCATGTTCCGATGGGATCTGAAGTGAATGGGGCTGTGAATTCTGGGTTTGTAGCCTTGTTTAAAACCAAGTCAGATATCTTGAGCAATTTTATATTTTCTGGGTGAAGCTTTCTCCAAGGTGACACCTGTGTGTGGGATTGGGTTGGCGCTAACTGCACTGTAACTAATCGGTGGTCAGTAAAATTAAACTTTTTTGTTATAAATTTGGAGATTCTTGAGCGGTGGGATTGTGAGACAAGGATGTGGTCAAAGCGACTCATTGATATGAGTGCTCCCTTACATATGTTGGGCCACGTCATGTGGGGAAGGAGTGGTGAATTGGGGGGAAGAGCATCCTGTAAGCCAAGAGATGCCTTCATTGTGCGGAATTCAATGTGTCCAGGTGGGTATCCCCTGGAATTAGCCATTGATCTGTATCGGGGGTTATCCCAGCAGTTGAAATCGCCTAACATGATGATATCTGATGGGAGGGTGGGAGTAGGAATGTTTTTCAAAAAATGGTTTTCTCTTGGTTGCAGTGCATGGTGCATATATACATGCTATTAAAATTATTTCCTCTTGGCACGTGATTGTTGCTACCAAGACTCAACCATGCAAGTGTGATGACGAATTTGTAATTTAAAATTTTTTGTTTTTTTGGATGATCACCCCACAGTGAGATGTCCATACTGATTGTGATGGTGCAACCCTGGTTAACCAGTATTCTTCTTCCCCTTGTAGACAGTGGATTTCTTGGATGGCCAAGATGTCCACAAGAGGTTTTCGCAGGAACGCTAACTTTTTGACTTGGGATGTATGAGCCCTGGCTCCCGCGATGTTTAGCGTCCCTATTGACACTGAGGTGCCCGCAGCACCTCAGGAGCGGTTGGGAGGGCCCTCTGGCCCTATCCCACCATGGCTAATTTTGGCCATGCTCCACGTCTGTACTCCAACTCTTTACCTGCCATTGTTGGTTCCCTTGATCTGACCCAATGATTCAATGGGATTGCAGTTTTTTACATTTGTGTCAACTTTTCCTGCACAGGTCTCATATTGATTTGATGCGGATTATTGATTAGATTTTATATTTTTGAGGTTCGACTTTGGTGAGTTGTGCACCGCATTTTTGCCCAAATTGCGGTTGCATTGTTCCTCAATATGTGCATGACTGATGTCACTTTGTGACTCAGTCAGTTTACTGTGAAATTTTTTGACCTGGGCATATTGTTCTGATTGGTTGGTCCAGTGAATATCCGAAATATCCTCCCAAATTTGTCTGGGGTTAATGGCGGACTACACGTATGCCACCGCTTCAGCCACTGCTCGCTTGTGGGCTTTTTGTGCTGCTTTACGTTGTTTGCTTGTAACTGGGTCCACGATGGAGTATAGTCCATCTCCACCCCAGCGGAATGGGTGGTGACTGTCAGTGTATTTTGGCGTAGTTTTCATTATCTTCGTCCATTGCTTCCTCACAATAGTCATTTTCCATTAAGCCCTCTTTCACAGGGCATGCGTGTTCCTTGTGGCCCAGTGAGCCACAGTGGTTGCAAATGGGCGGTGCGCAATCTGGTGTAGCTCAGAACGCGGCTGACTGGCCCCCATCTTCAAAGTGAAATTCTGCTGTGTGGGGAGTTCTGGATAAGTCCTCTTCCACTTCTGGGAAGGGATTGATTACAGTGATAGCTTTGCCCGTGCACAGGTTGGGCATCAGGCGAAATCGCTGTAATTCAAGTTGCTGAATTTCTTTGTAGGCCACAAGACCTTTGTGAAACTCCTCCTCGATTACCTTATGAGGTAGGTTGGTGGGGAGCGAGTCAAAAGAGATGAACAAAGTTTTTGCTTTGTTCCATCTGGTGCATGTGGTGCGCACAATTTTTTTGCCCTTGGGGAGGGCAATTTCCACATAGACTTTTGCTGTGGCATCGGCTTCATCAGCTCTTTTGAAACCAATACTGATCCAGCCATGGCCTATGTTGTTGGTTGCTACATACAGTGCGTGAGGGAAAAGTGAGGGCTGTGCCTCACACGTTTTCTCCCACAGGGTCGGTGACTCATCCCCAAGGAAGAGTCTGATCCCATGTTCCACCTTTGATAAGGGTTTGTTGAACTGAATGTTCATATATTGCGCATGCTTTACACTGAATACCATAAACCCTGACGGTGTCTGAGTTTGCGATTTCTTTGTGGATTGGGTTCCTGGTCCCCCTCCAGGGAGTTTCTTGCCCTTAATTGCACCATTAAGTGCACCGCTCGCCGTGACGCTCGCCCATGTTGTATTATTTTTATTGATAAAGTCGCCCATCTTTCCTGTGTGTGATTATCCAAATTTGCTGTTTGAATTGAATTGTAGTAACTAAAGTGATTGTTACTAGAAAGAAAAGCTCCTTAACTGTTATCCTAATCTAACAAAATAGACCTGTATTTTGAAACTTATTAGTCTTATAATTATATTTATATTCAAAAAAACTTTGGGCAAACTTTATTCTAACATACCGTAAAAAATTTAAATTGAAACTATTTAAAATCACTAAGATAATATATATAACTATTCTTAAATTATATAAGCAGCATTTAGATCTCTCTTTAACTTTGATAGCTATAATCAAAGCCATATTCAGATTTTAAAAAATACAAAACATGACCACTTGAATTAGCAAAACTCATAAAATGTCAATGATTCTGACGCCTGCTGTCCTGACTTGGGGTGGTGGTGTGCCGCCTGCTAGTGTGTTTCAACTTCCAACAAAGAATGCCTGGGCTAGCTCTGCTAGCCCTCCCAATGCTACTGGGCGTTATGTCCCCCTTGGGACTTGGCCCACCATTCTGGAAGCTCACAAGTGGTGCTCCAGTGCCCTTTGGTGCTCCCATGGAGCAATTTTCATTTCAGCCTCCAGGTTATAATATGGGAATCTTTCCCATATGCAAGTGCAGCCATCATCGAGATGGCTATAGCAGTGTATAAACCTGCTTATTTATTGATATTTGCCACTTCAAGGGATATTTCTATCTTAGCTTCCATTCTGAAGCTGATGCAATGGCAGCATCTAATTTTCCGGTAATTTAAAAAATATCCCCACTCCTATCAATTGCACCTGGCTCCCAGATGAGGCCACTTTAGTGGTCCAGTTCGCTGGGTTGCCCTCCCAACATTCCCTCAAACGCCTCTTCCATGAGCTCGCAGAGGGTTTGGCCATTAACAGTGCAGACCCCGTGCTTCAATTCATGGCTCTGAAAGGAGCAGATCATTTGGCAGGGCCGCATGCCTTTATGATGATCCACCCATTCCATTGTGACCCCCCATATCATGATTTCCTTCACACGGTGATCATATCCACCCCTTATCACCCATTCAGGGTGCACATCAAAACAGCCACGCCATTTGCCCCTTGTGCTTCAAGCTTGATCACTCAAAGTGCATTTTCCCTATGCCTTCTGCCTCTGCCAATTACGCCGCACCCCCTCTAGTTTTGGCTCAGCTGCTGCTGTGCCCAAATTTTTAGTGTGGGGCTCAATTCTCCCACTACAACCTTGGTGAATTCTGGCATGGCTTCTAAAGCTGCAGCTAATCAAAATCTAAAAATTTTTAAATTTGGTTGATTTATGCCAACCTGAGCTGTTGGCTGAAATAGTCTCAGCTGTGATTCCATGGTTGACAGTTCACAGCCAATCAGGTGCAGCCAATTTGCCAACTCCAGTGGCGGGCCAGCATTAGCTGAGTTGAATACTTTTGAGTGTCTTAATTGGATTGATAAAAATGACTGGTTAAATAACGTTAAACTGGATTTTGCATTGGAGGAGTTTTTTATTAATCCTCCCAAATTGCGCCCCCATCATTTTCATCCTAAAAATGGTTATCAAAATTTATAAAAATATAAATAAAATGGCAGTCAAAGCCGCTGCAACTCCTGCTAACACCCTACTCCGCCAGCAACTCCATGGTGCAATGGAATCCCTGGTTGAGTATTCTTATCCCCAAAATTCCTTCATAATTTGAGGAAGATGCAAAATCTGAAATTGAGGTGTTCGATTTTTGGTGTGAGCCACGCTTACATCAACGTGGCAAAAACTTCTCTTTTTAACCCCAATTATCCTGAAACTTGCCAGTGCATCAATTCTTCTACTTGTGTGCCAGCTCTCATCACTTTCGCTGAGCATCAACTTGCTCAATATGTTGAGGCAATGGAAACCAATGGCTTATAAACAAAGAAAACCCACAACTAAACCTCATTGTGACCCATGTCACTGATGCTCCCACCACAATGCTGTCTGCCATGGCCCACCAGCTAAATTGGGTGATGGACAAAAGTTTCTCCAAAGCTTCCTCCCCTTCTGATATGGCTTCCTAGGTTGTTAGCTGAGATGCCATATTAGGATATTTTTTTATTTTTTAATCCCTTTGTTTTTGCCCATTTGCAAATAAAGATGCATGGTGGCTCCCCATTTTGGGTTGGGCATCACTAGTGCTTGTTGGACATTTGCTCTCTAAGCTGCAGAGAAAGAATGTATTGTGTCAAAATCAGCCAAAACCGGGAATGTCAGCCATTTACAAGTTTACAATGAACCTGATTGCGTTTTTATAATAAAAATGTTATAATTGACCAAAAGACCTTGGCCGATTCTTGATGGAACACTGCAAATTGGGGTAACACTATTTTGAATCCTGCACACGCCTTAAACCAAAAAAAGGAGAATTCAGATTACTCCAACCACATGATAGACCTTGGGGTGACCATTGGAAGGTACTCCCCCAGCCACAACCAGGTCCCTCCAATCACCTACGCAGGGACCCCCCTTTTATAGGCTTAACGGGGGTCCCCAGGGTGAAATAAATTTCTTGAAAGTGGATTGCTGAAGTTCATAAAATTGTTAACTCATGGGTACATTTTTGGCCAATCATAATTTTTCTTATCATTCTAGCTAATAAAAGTGAGTATCCCGAGTTTTTATAGGCTGTTCCCCATATTTCCTAATTTAAAATAGACTAAGCTATTCTGAACATGCCCTAAAATTCCCCTCTACCCTCAAAATACTCTATATACTGAATGGTCAGTTGTTGGGGGATTGCTTCCTTTAGTTTCCCCAAGATTATAGTAAAATTATAAAAATCCAATTTTTATTAGTGCTCCATTTTTAATTTTATTTATTTTTTGTGAAATTCAGTGGCATAAAAGCACCAGCAAGCCAAACACAGCTGGTTTCCCACAGTGATGAGAAATATATTAACAGTTTTTACTCGTATAGGTGGTTGAAATTTAAAAAGTTGGCATAGTTTTATTTACTGAGGCAAGCTGACCAGGGGACAGACATTACCAATGCTCAAATGATCTAAAGCTAAAAATCAAAATAAAATAAAGTCAAACTGAGATGGATGCATTCACTTGAATTGATGAAAATTTCAAACAATACATAAACCAAGTCAGAAGTGGAAACCGCTGCCATCCATGGCAGTGGGTGAAGGGGGATTGGGAGGCTCTTCTTCCTCATCTGTTTTGGACATGTAGGGGCACAAAGCAGATAGCAAAGGTGTGGGCGCATCATGGAAATGGGGGTCAAGATTACAAATGGGTGCTTGCAACTCAATGTGTGCAATGAGGAGTGTGGAAATATAGTCTGCAAGTGCTTTTTCCGCCTTAAGCATACTTTAGGTAGAGTGACAATGGTTGCAAGGTTGTTGCGGGTAATTCAGGTTTTTGGGCCAAACTTTGCAACCACTGAAACTTTTTGTAACTGCTGAATTTGCCACTTATAATATTGGAGATGGTCTTTTTTTCTGTTTTGGAAGCATGGTACTAGGTAGGATATGAGGTGGCAGGCCCATAGCCAGTACTGCAGCTGATTTTTCAATGGCTTTACAGGTTGGGTGACATTCGAGGGAGGCAACTGCATCTTCAACTAGTTGTTAGTCACTTTTGAATGGGGTGGCATCAGGGTGAGGCGCATAATGGCGCTTTGGGAATTGGGTCGCATAATAAGTATTGAGGTATATTTCAAATGGAGGGGGCCCAGCCCATTAGGATTCAAGGATAAGCTCGCCCAATTCATCAACCTCAACCAAATAATCCCATGCATTTTAGTTGAATAGGATTGGGTTGTTTGCATATAGATTATCTGTTGCATTTGGCTGGGAGGAAGGTTTTGAACTTACTTTAGTTAATTCTGGCTCCTAATTGGTGGGTTCAGGAGAAGAGGTTCATTAAGGTAATTTTTGGTTTGGTGATTCAGTGGTTGCTGTGGCTACCACTTAGGGTGGAGGAAAGAATAGTGCCCCATTTGAAAAATGTTATTAATTGGCTATGAGGTCATTATGTATAGAGTCAGGTGAGAAAGTCATGGCTCGTGAGATGGAGGGCAGCACCACATCGAATGGTCCAGTTTGAAACAGGTAGGGCAAATGGTGCGCCCTGCATCCACTCAAGCCTAAAAAGGATGGTCTGGTGCAGCGGGGATAATGGTGCGAGGGGGATTGAGAGGACTATTTCCATTGATACTGGATAAATAGTCATGAAGGTGTGGGGGCCTACAAGGTGAGTGACTCTGTTGGGAGCTACAAATTGTACATGGGATTAGATCCATATTCTGATAATACAGCGATAATTTCTTTAACTAAAGATTCAGGTGTTAGGTGGGTAAGGAGGCCTGCAAACTGAACCATAAGAGTGGTATCAGTGGGCAACCGGGTACAAGTAGAGGGAAGGGGGTGCCCTGTAACACCAGGGGGATGGTAGATGTAACTGCAGCATCAACTTCACTTGAGAAGCCAAGATCAATTTATCTCTTGAAGGGGCGGATGTTGATGAAGCCTGCAGGATGCATAACAGCCTGGGCTAATTTAATAATTTCTTTATCTGAATAGGGGAACAACTTGCCATATTCAACCTGAAGGATGAAGCGCATGTTGCTCTGGGGGAGCACAAGGGGGCAGCGTGGACTGCCTGGTTTTGGGCGAGATGTAAGGCTAATTCCTTAGTCAGGACATAACTTGCTGAAGAATTTGGAGGGCTAGCCAAACCAGCCCAAGCACGTTTCAGCAATGGCTGAAAAACATTAGGAATTGGTGAACCACTGCCCCACATGGGGCAGCAGGCGTCAAATGCATTGACATAGGAAACTTGAATAGGGTGACGACTAGCGGAGCAGTTTTTACTAAATTTAAACTATGATTCAACCAAAAGTGAGCAAATCGAGAGAGAAGTTAAAGGGACTTATATTAGATAAAAAGTTGGCATAGTAGTAATTAGAAAATCATGATAAGCTGAAAGATTTTTTGCAAATATACACTGATATAAAATAAATCAATATTTTATATAACATGATAAATTTTAATTCAACAAAGAATAATAGATACACACAACAGCAATGTTATACAAAAATTGTTGATAGGAATCCAGAGTACTAAGGAAAGACCTGGCTTCATTTGTGGGTATGCCAAAACTTATAAGGGCAGCCTTGGTCCACAAGGCAATGCTGGTTTCAAGTAGCTCTGTATGGTTACGTTGGAGGTGGTGTTGTAATGTTGACTAAAATTTTTTTGCCCATATGCCATTTAATTATTTAGATACAGAAAAAGAATTTTTTAAAAGTTTCATAAAATAACTAAGGGTGACTAGTAAATGCTTAATCTAACACCCTACCATCAACAGAAGCTGGGCTTTATTTTGTTATGGGGGAGATCTGATATTCTGAACCATGGTAGTAAGGAGCAATCTTTGTTTTTGCTTGATTTTTAATTCATATTCTCATTTGAACTGGAACCTTAAATTTATTCGTGGTACACTAACCAGGAGACAGACATTACTGAAACGAAAAAAATCCAATGAAACAAACTATCATATGAATCAACTGCCCAAAACAAGCAGCAAGACACAAAAAATGAGAAAAATAACCTACCAGGTGGCATAGCGGAAAGTCACTTATCCCACCATGGCGGATGGGGAGGGGGATCAGGCAGATCATTATCAGGCTCATCATTGAAAAGGCGGATAAATTCTGAGAGCAAGGGGTTAGTCATCTGAAGGATGAGAGTCCAGGTTAAATAGACAAGTGTTGATTTTTTACTGAAAATTTGGGCCTGGAGCATAGCCTCTACGAGTTTGGCAACCTGGTGTTCAGCTTGGATGCAGGCGTTGGAAAGCTGGGCAAATTTTACAATGTTGGCTCTGGTGATGCGTGTTGATGGGGAAGTATCTGCTAGTTCAGCAACATGCTTGACAGCAGTGATGGCAGCTTCATTGAGTCGGGTGATTTCTTCTTCTGCAACAGCAGGTAAATTCGGAGCGAATCAATTGTTATGCAGCCCCCTTAAATTCAGTGACAGAGGCTGCCATGGCTTCGTGGAGATGGCAACTTTTTGTTGAAGTCACCATGGCCTCAACTAGCAGATGGTCGCTCTGGAAAGGGGAGCATTGGGTTTGTGGACATATTGTTTGGGCGGGAATGGGCATCAAATTCTGAGTTCAGAAAAGATTCATTATTAAGTGGGAAATCTGGTGGTGATAAAATTTCTCCAGATTCATTCACAACATCCAATAAGTCCCAGGGATTTTGGTTGAGTAAGATTGATTTGGTGATATATGGCTTATGTTGGGTAAGTTTTGGGGCGGGAAAGTGTTTGGATTGACTTTGGGTCCAAAACTGCGCACAATTGGTTAGCATGGGTGTAAATTGACTGGCTTGATCATGGGCTGCTTAAGTTTGCTTCTGATTCAATGATTAAACATCCTGTGAAGGTGGAGGCAGCCAAAATACCCATTTGAACGGTGTTTGTGTGGTCTCATGGGTGGAGTTGGTAGAGTTTGCAGGGTTTGAATTGTAACGAAATACTTTTTTGTATGGTCCAACTCATGGTAGAGGGGGAAAATTGTGCGACTGTTGTCAGTGCATGCCTAAAAGAAATGGTCAGGTGAGGATAGGATATAGACTTGTGGTGGGATGTTCTGGGACATTTTCAGTTGGTGGGGGTAATGGTGGCCATTGCCTGAGATGCTGCTAGGGCTCAGCACCACTTGGGATAAGGAATTTGAGGATGGGGTCTGAGCCATAAGTGGACAGCCCTGACAAAAACTCCTCATAAAGTGTTTGAGGGGGATAGGTGTAGGGGAGGTTCACAAAGGTCACACAAGTGTAGTATCATTAGGGAGACCTGTTTGTGTGGTGGTAATGGGTGTGTTTTTGTATGTTAAAGACGTTGCTGCTGCAGTGGCCGCGTCCTCTTCAGTGGGGAGACAATATCAAAATAGTCCCTATAAGGGTGGAAGTTGATAAAACCCGCTGGTGCAAAGGTGGCCATTGCTATCTTGATAATCACTTTGTCAGCATACAGGAAGATTTGTCCATATTTGATGTGGAGGCAAAAGTAAATAGTGAATCGAGGTAGAGCTAGGGGTGGGGCAGGTTGGGTGGACTCATGCGAGGTGCAGTGCTAAGTCCCATTAAATTGCAAATTGACCAGAAGTATTTGGCGGACTGGACAAGCCTGTCTGCATGCATTTACCTGCTGGGCGGTAAAAGCTAGCGGATGGTGCAGCACTGCCCCACACTGGGGCAGCAGGTGGTAGATCTGAGGACATAAATGAGAAACTGATGCAGTAGAGGCGGCGGTGGAAAATTAATGTTTTTTTTTCAAAAATTGCTCAAAAGTGATGTAAAGTGGAAAGAAAAATTTGTTTGACCTGGATTCTAAAATCCCTCTTTTTCAAACTTCCTGACATAACCTATTCATTAGATTTTGCACAGTTACTATGGTCATATAAAAGCAATAAGTTATTATATTTTTTAAATTTTCAAACTAAAAATAAAGTTGTCAGACAATTACAAGTCAGATATTGCAATAAGAGTGATTTGGGTTTCAATATGGATAAAATCGGCTAAAATATCTTGGTCAATTCTCAGTGAGACCCTCAAATTGAGTTAACACTTTTATTAACACAACTCCAGCAAATAGCATGAGTTTGGGCAGTTGGTTTGCACTGACCGTGCGCCAAAATCTGAGGGAGCCATTTGGAGGTCCCCCACGTCCTACATCCAATTTGGTTTAACTCTAACGAGGAAACTAGCCTCTTTTATAGGCCTGGAGGGGGTACCACCAAATAAAAACTTTCTCGCCTAATGATTGGGTCAATTGTATAAAATCTGCTCATCCTGGTTATATCCTACCTGCAGCCAACTTTCCATTGGCTATTCCATCTAAGAAATGCAATTTCTAAGAGTTTTGATAGGCCAAAACTTAATATTTCCTAATTCAACTATTTCTGGCCTAATCTGAACTTAGCATTGAATTCCCTTTGAACCTTAATATAGTATAAATACTAAGTGAAGATATCAAGAGTGTTCTCTTTGACCTCACTCACCACATATAATAAAAAATACACAAAACTTTAATTTTTGGTTTAATAGGGCTTTATTTTTTATATAAATGGTCTGCAAAAACCCTCTGAAGCATTTATTTTGTTACTAGAGAGTACTGCTTCTCCTGTGGTAATATTGTTGAAATTTAGGTGCAAAATGCACCAGTGAGCACAAAAATACCTAAAATCCAACAAGTGGTTCTCACTAAAGGGGCCCTGTAAACCACAAAAGGCTTACTGAAAGTGAAGGTTGGCGGGAAACTAACCTATCAACCTCACAGCTAAAAATAACCCTAGGGTAGCAATTACGAAACAACAGCTAGTCAGTTCTTTATCTTGCCTTAAAAGGCTCGAGTAGCACTCATCTCAACGCCCTTGTGGGGCATTCCCAGTTATGAAAACCCTCTTAGAGATAATTCACCCCAGGCGAGGGCAGTATTGCCTCCTTCCTCTTCGTTTATGAATCATATATTGAAGGGGCAACTGACCAGCAAAAATTCTTACTTATCTTTCCTGCTTGATCCATGTGGCACAGGAGATAGTGGTTCCACAAATGGTCATGCTCAATAACTGAGAGGAGGTGAAGGAAGCCCTCATCGAAGAGTTTGGGTCAATGCAGAGTCTAAAAAGGCAAGAACAGGCCTTTATTTGCCTTAGCCTACAAAGGGGAGAATCACTTGCTACTCTTGTTGATCTGTTCTATAATGAAGCCCAAACTCTTCTGCTTGCAAAAATGCTCCCACTATATGATGCTACTGCTGCTGTTTTGACTGGATTGGTGCCTCATCCCTCTTTGGCGATGTATATCTCTTCCATCAAGCGTTACTTCAAAAATATTTAAGATAATAAGGAGGCTCTATTAGCGGTGTTTGACTTCTATGGACATGGTAATATTCAAGGAGCTCTGAGGCAAGAATCTCCTATAATCCTTCCAGCCTCTACTATGAATTTTTCTCCTTTTAAACAGTTCTTGAGAAGCTACCACCACAAGGTGCTCCTCCCCCATTTGAGGATATGCATAGGATACTAGCAGTGGCAGGGAAGCGCTCCCTTTTTCTTCCGCTTCCGCTTCCAAAGCCAGCGAGTTTAGCTATTACTTTGTTTTGCTCCCTTCCTTCTACAGAGAAGTCTTCTAAAGTGTCTGAAGTGTTGCATCACGCTAAGGCGCTACCTCTATCCCTAATGGCATCTCCTCCAGCTGTACCTCGCCCAAAAACTATGGCCATGGGCAATCCAAACCTTCCCTTCCAAGGCTCAAGTCAAAGCTTTTAAAATTCCAACTTCAAACCTAAAGTTTAATACAGTGGAGGAGCAACCCCAGGACCTATCTTACCCTAAGAGAAACCCTAAACCTACCTCACACCCTATAAACTCCCTTACATGCATCGATAACACCTTTAATGACAAATCTGAAGTGGGTTGTGAAAATGTGGGTCATTATGTTTTAGGAGTTCCAGGTGATGTGGAGGTACATGACAGGTTGACTTTGAGAGAGTGGATATGGCTAGGATACCCCGCTGAACTTATCTTCATCAAGTTCTGAGGGGTCTGGAGGTTATTCATACTGCTAGTGACGCTGACCAGCTCATCGCCTCACTAATCCAATACACCCAGAGTATGCACACCCTGCAGTCTATTAATAAGAAATCCTTGATGCTGCCAAAAGACTAGCTTCCACTATCCAGCTAAAAAAGAGTTCCTAGCTCTTTCCCCTAACTTGAGCGGGACCTTAACAAAAGTGGAGGTTGTCATTAATGGAGTATGGGTCACGGCTATCCTTGACACTGGATCACTTATTTTTGTTGTGTCATCCAAACTTATCAAAAAGATTAAGCTGGCCCCTGACCTCAAATATACTAAAGAGTTTGGTACTGTTTGTCCCTCCAACACATGCGCTATTGGGGCATACTCCTCTTTGACCATCCATTTTGGGATACTCATCTTGTCAGCCCCACAGTGGCCTTGGCTAAAATATACCTATGATCTTCTCATTGTTACCCAGTTCATGATTTAGTATGAAGGTATCATCAAATTGAAGTAGGGTTATATCTACCTGGTTTATACAAGGTCTCTAATTCTAACTAATAATGAGCTTAACAAAAAGAATACGCCTGCACAGTGGAGTACCCCTCCTCAGTCTTATCCCTGCACTACACCACGGCAGGAAAAAAAACAAAAATGTTACCTCCATCAGTGGATGATCTAGAGGGTGTTCACTTCTATGCTTCTGAGGTAGTAGTATCTAAAGTTGGTGAACAAAGAGTAGTTGACAAGAAGATTACCCTGCAAATCCCCAACAACTGTCTATTGCAGCTAACCAGCGTTGACGGAGTTAGCCCTCTTGAGCCCAGAGTATTGCCAGGCGTGCTAGACCCCGCCTTTCAGCGACCTGTCAATCTCCTGCTGAAGAATCTCAATATGAATGATCTGGTAATAAAAAAGCATTAGGCGATTGGAAGAGGTCTGCTGATACCTATTGAGGATATCCAGAAAGTTGACTCTATTGAGTCCATGGCAGATATGGGCTTATCCGCTGACCAATCCTTATGTACCTTGCCTACCATACATATCTCTGAGGAACTAGCCCTAGCAGAGCTCAACAAGGTCCACTCCCTACTTGAGGCCTATAGTGACATCTTCTCTACCTCCAAAACTGACTTTAGGCACATGAAAGGTTGGACTCACAATATTGACTTTGGGGATGTATGACCCATCCGCTCTAAACCCTACCGAAAATCCAAAGTTGAGGAGCTACAGATGAGGGCGGAGCTAAAACAGCTGCTGGATGCTGTATTGCTGGTGCCCTCCTAAAGTCTTTGGTCGCCACCTCATCTGTTAATAAAAAGAAAAATGTAGGTCATCTGGTAGTTTGGATTACTTTAAACTGGACATCCTCACCAAGAACGATAGTTACCCTATCCCCCAAATTGATGGTGCTCTGGAAAATATCTCTGGGTCCAAGTTCTTTTCTGACATGGACTTGACTAGTGGGTACTGGCAGATGGACCTTTTTCCACAGGATCAGGAGAAGTGCGCCCTTATCTGTAGCGAGGGCCTATTTCAACCCACTTGGTTACCCCAGGGATTATGCAGTGTGCCTGACCTTTTCAGCAGGTTATGGATAATATTCTCCAGAATCTCAAGCTGAGCTGGATGATTATCTATCTCAAAGACATTGCAATATTCTCAAGAACTTCAATGAACACCTCACGCACCTAAATGAAGTGTTCCAACGACTGCGGGATTCTAATAATAAGTTGAAGCCATCAAAATTTACTTTTTCCAGAAAAAACTTAATTTTCATGGGCAAACCATTTCACAAGACGGAATCCAACCCCAACAAGATAAGGTCGAGGCTTTATCCAAGATTCCAGCGCCTAAAACCCTTTGTGACATCCAGGTATTTTTGGGCATGATGGTTTATTACCATCAATTCATCCCCAAATTTGCCCAACTCAATGAGCCCCTCATACGTCTCTTGGCTGATTACACTCCTTTACATTGGGGTGCTGAACAAAAATCCGCGTTCAAGACCCTAAAGAAGTTGCTGCAACAAAGGCCTATCCTCCGCCACCCTGACTATGGCAAGTCCTTTATGTTGTTCTCAGATGCCTCTGATTACACTTTTGTAGCCAACTTAGTTTAATTGGACGAGCAGGGGGTTGATCATCCCGTGTCCTACATCAACAAGATGCTCTCCAAAGCAGAACGTAATTACAGCGTCACTGAAAAGGAGTGCATGGTTATGTTGCTTGCCATAAAGTTAATTGCCCTTTCCTCTATGTGACTTCTTTCAAAGCAGTTACTGACCACGCCATCTTGAAGTGCTTGCAAAATATATAAGATCCCACTGGACGGTTGGGACGCTGGGCTTAGAGGCTCCAGCACTATGACATGGCCATTGAGCACCTGATGGGAATTTGCCATATGAATGTTGATGGGTCAACGTGGCTGCCTATCCTTTACCTGGATAACAGTGAAACTGAAAGGCTATATGACCTCCTTATGACCCCTAACGCCTGGGAGGATGAGCATGAACCTTTCAGGAAAATGTTAACCCAACACTGCCGCAATACCAAGGTGGAAAGCGGGAAGATGCATAAGAAAGTAGGGGTTAATTGATTACCCTATTCCCGCCCTTCTGAGCGAGTCCCATGATCATTGAGGTCCATTCTATTCTGGAGGCAAAGTAGCATGTGCAAACTTATGAGTTAGTGAAGGATAGTCATTACTGGGTGGGAATCATGGAGTCTGTCATAGAAGTGCTGGGATCCTGCCTTATCTATAAAAAACAATCCAGCTACAAACCCAAGTATCAATAACAACCCACTACGGCGCAACAACCGTTTCTTACAATAAGTTTAGACGTGGTGGTCCGCTAAAACAGTCTACTCATGGAAATCGCTATATATTGGTGGGTATTGATCACTTCACCAAATGTGTTGAAGCGGTTGCATTTTCTGCCCAGACCGCCAAGGCCACCGTCAACTTACTTTATCAATTTATTTTCACCTGGCATGGATGTCCCCAGGTCCTCTTTTGTGACAATGGGAAGAATTTCACCTAAAAGGTGGTAAATCTTCTAGCTACTTCTATGGGGATGGAGCAACTCTTTTCGTCCCCCTATAAACCTTCCACAAATGGTACTGTGGAATGAGCAAAAAGGAACCCGAGTTTCCATATTATGTAAGATGGACAGCTCAGATCCACTACACTGGGATCAATTCTTACCTATTGCTCTAATGGCCTACCAGATCAGCTATCACCAGATCCTCAAAATATCACCTTTCTGCGTGTTGTATGGTCAATAACCTAAAATGCCTGCATTATTAGCTAAAGTTATTTTCTTTGATATAACTGTTGAACTAGACATGAAAAAGTTGGCTCAGCACATTATCCAATTGCAATCAGAGGAAATGACTAACTTGGCAAAGAAGGTCAAAAAAGAGGGCCAGGCAGCTAATGAGTTCCATGACCTCCTTCCTGCCTTCTAAGTATCCAATTTGGTGCTATACTAACACAATCATGTCACTCCTAGAAGTGAGAAGCTCAGGGCTATCTGGGAAGGCCATTTTGCCATCACTTATAAGCGATGGAATGAGTATTCCATCAGATCCCTTGCTACCAGAGTTACTGTCAACCAAGTTCATGGCCAGTTCTTGCAGCCTTATTCTCCCCCTAACACTCTTGAAGGGGTGATGTCAGACAATTACAATTCTGATATTGAATAAAAGTGATTTGGGTTTTATTACAGGTAAAATCGGCCAAAAGATTCTGGTCAATTCTCAGTGGAACCTTCGAATTGAGGTAACACTTTTATTGACGCAACTCCAGCAAATAGCATGAGTTGGGCAGTTGGATTGCACTGACCATGCGCCAAAATCTGGGGATCCATTTGGAGGTCCCCCACGTCCTACATCCAATTTGGTTCAAACTCCAATGAGGAAACTAGCCCCTTTTATAGGCCTGGAGGGGGTCCCACAAAGTAAAGTATTTTCTCGGCTAATTGTTGGGTCAATTGTATAAAATCTGCTCATCCTGGTTATATCCTACCTGCAGCCAACTTTCCATTGGCCATTCCATCTAAGCAATGCAAGTATTAAAAGCTGCAATAGGCCAAAAATAAAATATTTCCTAATTCAGCTATTACTAACCTAATCTGAGCTTTAAATTAATTTCCCTTTAGTTTTTCAATACAGCTTAAATACTAAGTGGTAAGAAAATAAGAGGGTTCGCTTTTGACCCCACTTGTCGCATAAAATAACAATTCACAAAACTTTAATTTTTGGTTTAATAGGGCTTTATTATTTTTTATATAAATGGTCTATAAAACCCTCAAAGCAATTATTCTGGCAGTAGAGAGTGCTAATTCTCCTGTGGTAATATTGTTGAAATTTAGGTGCAAGACACTAGCGAACACAATAATACCTAAAATCCAACCAAAGCAATGTTAAGTAGCAAAAATTTAATATATTTTTTATATTAATCAGAATATTTTTTACGGTTAAGCAGTTTGTATTTTTGATTTGTTAGTTGTTTTGAATTGGGTATGACTGGAAGATAAACAATATTTTTTGCTGATTTGATTGTTTTAGTCAAGGTGAGACAAGAGGTTTGGGTGGCAGATTATGTAGACTGGAAGCAAATTTATCAAAGTGATAATAGTTTGGCGAATAGAGGGAAGACTGCCAAAGCCTCAATGATGGGACAAAACCCCTAAAATTATAGGGAATATAGAGTTACCAGGCTGACGTGTCAAAATTGACTGAGAATATTGAAGAATTAGAGCCAAACGAGAGAATGGAAGGGGAGGTCTTTTAGAAGAGAAGAGAGAAGGAAAAGGGTTCGTGGTAGTAATACATTTACATTATATATTAAATAAACTGGTATCCTTTGGGGCGATAGCTCCTTATTTATTGCTTTATTGTCTAATGACAAGGATTGCAATATTCATACCATTCATCCGTTGCTCAGTGGTGCTAAAACGTGTGCAACCAGCATAGCGAATTTAATCATTACTACCAAAAGTTAAAAGGTGCTCACAACATGAGGCCACTGGTCTACTGTATTATAATGGCAACTAGGGCATTCTGACGAGCTCACTACTTGTGTCAGAATCTATTAGGGTTCCATAACCAATACTCTGGCGATCCAATGGCGTTACCCAATGAGGAACCAGCATTATTTATGGTAACGGAACCAGGGTGATAAGGAATTCAGGATGGACTTGCAGTTAGCAGCTTGCTTTGCGTTAGAGTCAAACCAACAGGATAGATTCACAAAAGTAACCCTTCAGCAACTGTGGGGTATCATGAAATGGTTCTTGCGGGGTCTTTGCCTCTATGATAGAAGTGGGTGAAAATGCCATGAGCCTGTTTTATAAGCACTTAACTAAGAATCACGTTTATGAAATGTATATGTCTTACCTTGCTGCTACCACTAAAGGTTTGTCTCGCAAGCTCAACTCCCATAGTCAAGGAATACCTGGTCACTTAAGTTCATACTTTGATTAAAAAATCTATGAGTTGCCCAATAATTAAATCGGTGATGTCAGGCATTTTTCACAAGCACAACAGAATGACATTTGGCTCATGCTCAAGCGCCTTGACCACTCTTTCTCAGAAATACAAGGGGCGCTAGTGCAAGTAGATAGTCATATCATGGATTCTGAAACTGCATGTACCAATTAGTCCCACAATTGAACCATGAGTTGCACAGAGTAATAGGAGAGTTATTAGACTGCTGTGGTCTTTTGAGGAATGGATATGGTATGTCACAACATTAGTAGTAACAACAAACGTTTTATGGTCGATATGTCTAAATGGGTAGATGGCATTGACATGGCAGTGGCTTAGATGAGGTATCATGTTACTCTTTTAGAGCAGCGGGTGACTTATCATGCGATGCAGTGCAATCAAATTTAGCCAACTTTGAGCGGAGTGAAGTAGTCCTTGGGCTGCAGACCATTTGACCAGATCTTTCTTGGCAACCTCAGAATATGGGCAATTGCTAGGCCATATCAATCAGCTATAGAGTTTCAGCCAAGAAGATCAATGGCAAGCCATTACTCTTCCATTTGTTGAGATGATGGAGTACGCCAATATGCAAGTGAGCTTGAAAGACCTTTGGCATTCTAATGAGGAGCTGATGCAGGAATGAGCCGCTTTAATCAGTCAAGTGGATGAAGCAAATCGTTAAGCTCAAGAATTTGGATAGCAGAACATGAAAATGTAGGGCACGTTGGAGGATGTTCTCATACAACTTCAGGAAATGGAGCGTAAAATAGATACAGAATGAGACTTCTGACACAAATTACAGAAAGAAGTTGAGGAGCTTAGGCATGAGGTGAGAGATGGGCGGTGTGACTGAAATTTGTCAAATTAGAGCAGATAATAGACGAAATTTGCACTGCACTGACGTAAAGGAAGTAGGAGCGCAGTCAGCGGTGATTCCAGTGATCAATAATATGGTTCAGCCAGAGAGTACTCCCAGTTGTTGCAGCAGTCCCTCCCAGCGATGCAACCTCTTCCTGGTCAACTAAGCAGATTTTCAACTGGCCTCGTTACCCTATTATTGTCCTCAAGGAGATGTTCCCCTTGGCCAATCTGAGCTTAACCTGTCTGCTCCCCAAGTACAAAGCACGGAGCTGGGCAATTTTTTACAAATTGAGAGATGCCACCTTTCAGTTAAGATGAGAACATGCATGCATATTTCAAGCAGTTTAAATTTTCCATGGAAGAAGCATTGGACTGGTGTAAGGCTAAACTGTTGTTATCCACTCTAGATGCGAGTACCCAACAAGGTCTCATGTAACCTTAAAAGTAGTGCCATAATTTATCAAGAGGTAAAGGACACCATTCTCCATCTGTTTGGGTTGTGGAAAAGATAGCGCAGCGCACGGCCAAATTTTTAACAATAAAATTTTAAAAAGACGAGTACCTGGTGGAGTTTTCAGAGCATTTAATGGCTGAAGCTCACGTGTTAGTGGGAGCAATTACCTTGATCAATGAGGATTTGGGCTTAGCAATGACGGCGGCTGTTAAGCCATATTATGGGCTGTATACAATTAAGGCCCACATTATTCAAGAATATTCAGAGCTATTACAGTTTGGTAATCATTTAAGACGTCTCTCTGTCACTTTTAGTGCTCCTAAAGTGGAACAGAAAGCCTCTGCGATTGCAGCTGAATCCCCATTGGGAAATGGGATACAACAACTCGGATATAATCTGTTGGGTAATACTCATCCCTTAATATGTCGGCAGGGTCCTTTCTGCCCTCCTTATGCTCAACTGGTCTATCCTTACCAAATTACAATTTCTTGTTTAACTTCCGACTCAGACCTTTGGGTGTGATGCAAAGTCAAGAGCCATTTTTAAATGCTTGTTTCACATGCTACCAAAAAAGGCCACATTGCAGCAAACTTCCCTGGCAAACTTCATGTTCATGCAGTACCTCCCTCCCTAATCATAAAGGGAAAAGTCAAGCGGAGTAGAGCTGGGACGCTCTACCTCCGCTAATCCAAATTTATTTGTTCCTGATGATTCCCATGAGTCGCTTTGAATCAGTCCTGGTACTCACCCCAATGACTTATTATAATAACAAATTTTCCACAAACCTCATCATCAACCAAAGTGATCACCATAACAATACAGACTTGGAGCTCTACTGAGATGGGCAAAAGCCATACACCTGGAAAATCCTTGAGCAAAACAGCGCAAGCAAAGTCAGACCCTCAATTGACGTTGTCACCATTTTGGGGGTAAACGTTGCAATTCCAGTAGAAAAGATTTCCCAGGAGTATCCTCATGTTAGCGCCCATATTGTCAATTTTTCTTGTTAATAAAAAGCCTTTGTCTGCTCATGTAATAAACACCAAGTGCCTTCCTATTTGGAGTGTACATACTTTGCTATTTTTGTTCAGAATACAAAAATTTGAGTTATTATAGATACTGGCTCCCCAGTCAATACAATATACACCAAGATCGTGACTAAACTTTCGTTGAAGCCTGATGTGGAACATCAAGTAGTGTATGGAATGTAGGGGCATAGAGCACTGTGTCATAGTACGCTTAAAGCGCATTACCTCTGAGGTTCAGAATGCTCAGGGCTTCCGCCCCAGCAGTGGTTCTGCCTAATAAAAATTACATGTTGATCAGAGCTGCGTTCATACATCGTTTTGAGGCAGTGTTCAATATGGCAGAAGAAACGATCAATATCCTGGGACAACAAATCCACATTTATTTTAAAATTAGCGGAGTCCCAAAGCACCCAATCTGCTACAGTCAAATCAATATTGCATATAGCGGTGGGGTGATTCCTGTTCAATATCAGCGGATGAAGTGGAGGACCAGAGCTCTGCTTAACTAGATTTACAAGTACAACGACATACTGCTATGGGCTGCGAACGCCCTATGTATACCTTCAGGGCATCAGGTCATATTAAGGACAGAGCTCAAAATAGACCTCCTAAAGGGTCTATATGTGGAATTTAGGGGTCCTTATAGCAAATTTTGGCTTAAAGCCAAAGTGGCTCCTGGATTACTTTTACCAGGACATGGGAAAATAAAAGTATTGATTGCAAACCTACAGAAGAGTATGTGACTGTCCAAATGAACCAAATGGTGGCTTATTTACACTTGACTTCATTTTTATGAGGTTCATCATATTCACTATTTTGGGTTTTGAGATGACCTTGGTCTAGTTTTAAAAACCTCATTTGGTGTAATGACAGTGGTTCCACGTGAAGATCTTACTGAGTTTTTGGAGGAACTAAAGGATAGGGTGATAGCCCTTTTTTAAAAATATAAAGGATTTTCAATCCACTGACCTCAATTTGGGATGTGCGCGTGGAGTCATTCATTAGTAGTCATTGGCATTTACCCCTTCTCATTCAGTCAAGGCCTATTTGGCGCTCAAAAGCTGTGGAGGAATTTGTCTCTAATGAGGTAGACAAATAATATAAACATGTGAAGTTAGAGCCATCCAAGAGTTGATGGGCATTGATGTGCTAATTGTTAAGAAAAAAAGATGACACGAACCTGTTAGTCATCAACTATTAGAAGCTTAATAGTGTCATGAAGAAGGATCAAATCTTCTCCCACGGATTGATAATGCTTTATATCAGCTGGAATGTGCTAACTATTTTCTGTCATGGACCTCATATTGGTGTACTAATAGATCAAGTTGCCGGCGGTGGAAAAGGAGAAATGTGCCATAATCACCTTTAAAGGGTTGTTCCAGCCTAAACGTATGCCCTAAGGGTTATGTAACGCCTTGGCTATTTTCTAGCTAGCTATTGAAACGATCTTGGGTGACTTGAAACTGTCATGCATTCTAGTATACCTTGATAATATCAATGTGTTCTCATTGTTGTTCATGAGGCATCTCAACTTCTTAGAACAAGTGTTTCACCAACTTGATGACGCTAACATCAAAATTAACCCTTGAAAATGCCATTTGTCAAGGAGCAATTGTAATACCTCTGATTTATGGCAGACTTATAAGGGTTTAAACTCATCCGGAAAAAAGTGGAATCTGCACATAAGTTGACTCAGACAGGCAATAAGCGGAATATCCAGGTGTTTTTAGGGATGGTCAGTTACTATTAGCGGTTCATTCCTAACTTCAGCTGTATTGGGGCACCGCTCTTAAAATTTAATGATGAAAAACCTACCTGTGTCTGTACTAAATGATGTCAAAACGCTATCAATGTCTTTCAGACTGCGTTTAGCTAGCTTACCAGTTTTGAAATACCATAATTATATTAATAAAGAACCTATTGTGCAAATGAAAACTTAGCTAACTAACATAAGGGTAGTATTATCCCAGAAGGACGATGATGGTGTGGAGCACCCCGTCACGTTTTGTAGCTGAAGCCTAAATTGTCATGAGTGTAATTATACCGTGACTGAGAAAGAGTACTTAGTGGTAATTATGCATATAATCAGTTCCAGGTATACCTCCATGGAGTAAAATTCAAGGTGGTAATGGATCATGAATCCTTGCGTTGGGTGCTTAATATTTGGGAACCTGAAGAATGGATCGTGCAATTGGGCTTAATCTCCAGGTGTATGACTTTAAGATAGTACACCAGCCAGGGGAAAAAAGCAGAATACAGACTGTCTCTCCCATTTACCAGTGGTCACTATTAGGATGGATTATGCAGACATCATGTGTGATAAGATGATTGTTGGTAAATATCACGATGAACCACCACAGGTGATCAAAGTGTTGGATGGGCTTAGACAGGATACCTTTTTGCACAATATGGGAACTATATTATAAAATTGGAGAATTGACGCTGAGCTTCCTTAAACCTTCCACTGAGTCAGCAATTATTGTGGATGTCATAAGGCGGTAGGCCATGGAGGTTGCAGAAAACGTTGGAGTTTTTGAAACCCCACTACTATTGGGAGAGCATGCATTACGAGTGCTTGGGACGATTGCTTGTTGTCACCAGTGTCAAGTGAAAAAAACTTTTAAGATAACTACCTACCAGCTGGTTAAGCCTCATTTTGCGAGCCATACTGTTTCTTATGAAGTGGTGGGGCCTCTGCTAACTGGTGCGAACTTCTCTAAATAATACTGGTAGAAATTGATCACTTGATAAGATGGTTGGAAGCAAGAGCATTTGACAATTATAGGCTGTCACCTCCGTTAATTTCATTATGGAAAGTTCATATAGCGTGTTAAAATTTGGAAAAATACTTGCTATACTCCAGAAAAGTTTGCACAGGGTCAAGCCCACTGAGCTTTTGTATGGACAATATGGAGATTGCCCTTCCTTAGAACACACTTAAAAAATATAATAATTATGGTGCAATTGACCCAACGACACCTCTTTATTAAACTTATTATTATAGCAGAAGATAATCTCTGCTTCTTTCTCTTCTCTACTAACAATCCTCCTCCATCAATTATCCCATCTTGCTTATATATCAGCAACTTCAGTCAATACCGCTCTTTTTGGCTTAGACTATTTGGTTCCACCATATTTCATTAGCTTTGGCAGAGTATACTATTCTTAGATTCCCTATCACCTTAGTTTGAGGCTATCTATTAAATATTTGTCATATGCTAACATTGCCTTATCAACTTTTTGGAGTCAATCCAATAATTACCCCTCCTGGCCCAATATAATCTCATTCCCAAGGCGCTCAAATATTTGTACACTGTAAATCATGGTCAGCGGATTTTAGCAAATCTTCCGTGGTTATTTAGGGTTTATAGTCCAGTAATATCAGGATATTGTCAGTACCCCCCCCCCCCTTGACTAGGCAATAAGTCTCCTAAATTTTATACACCCAGAGGAACTTCGTGTGCACATTGTTAATAATCCAACCACTTGTGGGGTACTTGATAGTATAGGCGTCAACATCGTTTTTCTCAATAAATTCAAATGGATCAATCAAGGTGATGACCAATTTGTGTTTTAAACCAAACCCCTTCTGGTCATGGAATAGAACCAGCTCTCCATCTTTGAACTGAGCTATCCTGTTACACCGTTCTGATTGTTGTCCTGTTTCTGTTTTTAGCCAGAATGAAGGAGTACTCTTTAGTTTGCAACTTGATTCATGTGTCTTCCAGGTTAGTCAAGTAACGTTGGGGATCCATTCTGCTAGTGTCTTCTACACAAGCATAAAGCAGATCTAGAAGAGGAGAGGTGTCATCTATATATTAATTGTAGGGGACTCTTTTCCATGGCAGAATGGTAGCTAACGTTGTATTTAAAAATGGCAGTGGAAAGGAGGGAACTCCAAGTGGAAGGTTGATCCATTACCAATTTCTGTAGTATGTTCACCAATGTCCCATTAACTCGTTCAACCATCACGTTATACTCAGGGTAGTATGGGGTCATCAGGACCCCGTGGATGCCCATCAGCTCGTTCAACTTTGGAAGGATGTGCGAGGTGAAGTTGGTTCCATTATTGGTAAGGAAAAAACTGAGGGCAGCCATGTCGCTGGATTATGCATTCCATTATGAACTTAGCCACTGTGACCGCCCCAAAATTCTGTATTTCACGCGCTTCAAACCACCTGGTTGATTGGTTGATTGCCACTAGAATGTATTTGGACCAGTTAGCTCCCATTGGCAGGGGGCCAACGACATCAATGGAAACTGTATGCCAAAAAACGCAGTTTCACTAACTGGTATGAGGTCTTTTGGCAAAACGGAGTTTCCACTTGGCATTTTTGGTAGCAGTAAATTGTTTTAAGAATTTCAAAGGTCATGATTTCCTAATAATACCAAGGGCACAACATTCTAATTTCTTAAGCGCTCCACCATGTCTGATGCCTTATGCGCGCTCATGATAATGCTAGGCCATGCCAGGGGTGCGGGAAGTTCAATGTAGAATCTCCAATGCTTATTTACAAACTCCCCATTCCGCTGAAAGGGATCATCTTGCATCTCATTTAATGTCTTTATGACTTGAGATGGCTCATTACCATATTTTCTGCTGAGGATTTTTATTTTAAATCGCATCACTAAAATTGGCTGTGATGGCAACCATTGGCAGTCTCAGCAAGCAATCGGCGTTCTGGTGTTTTGCTCCAGGTTGGTGGAGGATCTCAAATTAAAAAGCCTTCAGTTTGAGGGCCCATCAGGCTAGGCTCCCTTCAGGTTCCTTGAGGTTCTATAACCAGCGTAATGAAGCATGACCCATTATGACTTTAGACTTCACCCCATGCAAATAAACCCAAAATTGCTTATATGTGTAGATCACTGCTAAGCACTCTCGCTCAGTCAAAGTATAATTACGTTCATGGCAATTCAGGTTCTGACTACAGTACGCCACCGGTTGCTCCTCCCCCTCATTTCTCTTTTTGGGATAGGGCCTTCCCCTACAGGGGAAAGAGACGCAACTATCTGGACAATGAACTCTTTTTTATTGAAGTTTGGATAGTTTAGCACCGGCGCACTGATTACGCCATCCAAATTGTGTCAAAAGAGCATTGACGTCATTCCGTCCATTCAAACAAAGCCCTTTTCTAATAACTCAAATAGCGGGCCCCCAATACAGCAGAAGTTAGGGATGAAGCGCTTGTATTAGATGACCATTCATGAAATTATCTGTATGTCACGCTTACTGTTTAACATAGTCATTATTTTGATGGCCTCCACCTTGGCTGGTTTCAATTTCAGCAACTTTGAGTATGCCACAAACTCCAGGTATTCCATCTGGTCTTTGTTGAAGTGATATTTATTAGGCTTAATCTTAATGTTGTCCTCAGCAAGTAACGGAATACCTCCTCTAGATGGTCAAGATGCTCAGAAAAAGTTCAGGAGAAAGCATTGATGTCACCAAGCTACACGAGGATTCATGACAGCTTTAGGTCACCAAGGATAGTGTCTATGGCTCGTTGGAACATAGCCAGGGCGTTACATATCCATTGAGGCATATGTGTCAGTTGGAAAAGCCCCTTAGGTGTGATTATGGCAATTTAATCCTTTTCTGTTGGGGGCAACTCGATTTGCCAGCAACTAAATATTAGATCCATCGCCAAGAAGTAGTGGGCTCCTCCTAATTGATCCAAAGCATTGTTAATCCGAGGCAAGGGAAGTGAGTTAATTTTTAGTAATACTGTTGAGCTTCTAGTAGTCTAACACCACCCTGTCAGTACCATCCTTCTTTTCAACAATCAAACGGGCAAAGCCCATGGACATTTTGATAGTTCAAGCATCCCTTGATTCAGCAGCTTATCAATTTCCTAGGTGACAACTTCTTCAGCTGCCCTTGATTGTCGGATCAGCTGATACCTTATGAGAATTATCTTCTGTTTCCAGTTGATGGACCACTTCCCAAGTACACCCTAGATTTTGGTTGTTAATGGTGTAAAACTCCTATATTTTTCAAAAATCAATCGCTTGGTCTTTTTGTTCTTCTAACATCCCCAGTAAATTCACACGCGGTACCACTGCCATTATGCTGGTCTGAAGATTGACGGTTAGACCAATTTCATCCAGAGACCCAAACCTGTGAACCCAAAGGACCTCCTCACCTGGGGTCAAGTGTAAATACGTCACTATTTGATGCCGGAGGATTTGCATTGGTTTGTTTTGTATATCTTGCTAGTAAAACCTTGATCTCCCCATGTCCCAGAAGTATAATGCCTGGAGCCACATGAGGATCAAGCTGCGATTGCTGATAAGGCCCAATGACCTCCCCATAGAGCGGGGCTGACAATTATACATCTAACTCAGTGTGTAATGTTAATTGATTTATGGAGGGGATGGATATAGGCCCAGCAGCTCTAGCGGCAGCCCTTAAAATTCTTATATTTGCTGGGGGAGGGCCCAGATCCTGCTCTTTAGTCAATGGTAGAAAACCAGCATCACCCCTTCACTATATGCAAGGTTTATATTTCCCATATGCACCAGATCCTTTGGCACTCCGCTGGAGGTAAAGTAAATTGGGATCCACTGGCCCAAAATTTTTGAAGGTCTCTTCTGTCATATCAATGACAGTACTAAATTGTCATATAAATGCAGTTCCAGTTAACAAGTCAGAATTATTATTTGGCAGCACTATCAGCAGGGATACAATGACAATTGACCCAAACTTCAAGGGTAGAGCGTTGTACGCTCCCTTAGAGACCACGCTTTCCACTCCAGCGGTCCCATACACCATAAGATGTTCTACATTAGTATTTTAACGTCCACTTCGCCACCAACTTAGTGGAAACTATGTTGACTGGAGCGCCCAGGGTTAGTATAGCACAAAATCAATTTTTAATACAGAAACGTCACTCTATGTACACTCAGAATAAGAAGAATATTGAATATTTATAGTGGACATTTAAGAGATCTCTTTTCTCAAGAAAACTCTAATTTCCTTACTGACTTTGGGGTATTCTTTGGGAAAAGCATCTTCCAGGAGGGCGACGTTTACACCTTTCAGGGAAGGTGCATCTGCGGCTGGATCCAGCTTGTCTGAAGAAGCTTGGTCAAACTATTGACAGGAGTATGGCTTTTTTGCTCCTGAGGTCCTTCATCTGCCGCGGCCTTTGATTGCTCCCATGTCATTACGTTTACTCCTCCAACTGGTTGCTTGTATAAAACCCGTCAAAATATTGATGGAATCCCACTAATATACTTAAATACGTTCTTGTGGGACGTTTGGAGTTGTGATAGCAGAGGTAAAGAGTCCCATCTCTACTACGCTCCATCTTTTCCCTGATAGTATTGATCCTGTTGCACGTAGTGAACTTGACGGTTAGGAAAAATATAGGCAAGATGGCCAGGGCAACCACATTCAAAACAATTTAACCAATTAATCTGCATCCTTGGTTCTCATAAGTTGGACCAGGCTGATAGATTGATTGTTGCAATTGGCATGACCAAGGCCAGGTTTTGAGGTTCATTGCTGGCGGTTGGCGTAATTAGGTCCAGGTATGAAGTTAAGCTGTTGACAATTTTATATAGTAGGTCTGTATAGGAAGTCAAACTTCTGGGGACTACTCAGTGTCAGACAATCTCCTTCTCGACTTATGAAAAAGAATGTTTGAGGTATGAGTGCCCTCAAATCTGCTACCATGATTGGACCAACTCCTGCCCAATATTCAAATAATATTGTGGTTATCAATAATATGAGTAACCACGGAGAAAAGACCATGGTGGATTCTCAGTGGATCATAACTATTTGAAAAATATGGTTTATAACAAAAGTTGACTTAAAAAGGTAATAACTAATAATAGGATTACTCCAATATCTTGGCCGAATTTGGGGTGTTCAATACCACACGGGTTTGATCACCTCTGAGGTGAGAAGATATTACTTGATGATGATAGGGTGCAAATTAACCAATCATTACCACATGAGTCTGACCACCGCCGAGGTGAGAAGGTTCTACTCGATGATGATAGGGTACAAATTAACCAATCATTACCACATGAGTCTGACCACCGCCAAGGTGAAAAGATTTTAATCGCTGGTGATTGGATACAATTCATCAAATTGTTACCACATGGGTCAGTTTTGCCTCAAAATTTTTATCTTCAATCTGATAGGCCAAAAGCTTATATTTCCTAATTTGGATGACTCAGCTTTATATACTTTTGCCTTGAATACCCATGGTCTCAAAATTCAAACTAGTTTAAATAGGAATTACTAGTATCAAGAAAAGGACCTTTTTTGGGTTTGCCCTGCTTAAAACAATAAAATTCTTAAAAAACTTTAACAAAGCGCTATTTATTACTTTTATAAAAAGTAATTCTCACTTTAAACAATATATTTGTGGCATCCGTTGGCAGATCCCACACTCATCCAAGGATGAGGCGCGTAATTATAATAAAGCTGTGGTTTACTAGGCAAAACTAAACTGGGATGGGAAAATTCACCCAAATAAGGGCCAGCAACGGAGGTGGTTGTTTACGCTCAATATTGGGTGGAGGAAAAGTTACAGATAGATAACTCATAAACTGAAATCTTGAGCAGGGGTATGCTTTTCTCTATAATTGGAACCATGACATTGTAAAGTTCATGGTATGGCTTCACCATGGAGGTCATTGCAATGCTATATCGGATTCAGATAGAGTTTTGTATAATTAGCACATGGAATTCCTCTATAAATAGTCAGAAAATGCAGTGGAGGGTTTTATTACGTTAAAGCCTAATGTTCAAGAACTCATCCTTTAGCTGAGACATCTTTGCGGTACCTCTGAACAACTGCAGCACAGTATCCTTCACTTCTTGGTATCTAATGGTACTGCTTGGAAGATAGCAGTTAACTTGGTCAGCACTCCCAACATCTAAGGCGGATATTAACATTTTAGCTTTATGCCATTTCAAGGCTCCTTCCGCCGCAAAATCAAATTATTTAATGAAGCCGTGGATATTCTTATTAGAATTAGATGGAGGCAGCTTATCGGTGAAATCCTCCTACCGCTCATAACTGCAAACCTTTGGAGCGTACTAAGGAATGGGTCAAGACCCATAAGCAGTATCTCAATGAGTAGCTGGTCCAGTAGGCCCAGTGGAAGACGTTCTATCCGCTGATACAGCAGTAGCATGGGTCCATTCATCGGGCAGTACAGCCATCACTTGAGGGAATTTGTTCTCTGATACATAATCATCTCAGGAGCTGCCCTCAGGGGGGGTAATCATGCTACCTGAAGTTTCAGCAAAAAGCTCCAGACTGGGTATCCAGTGTCATATTCCCCATAATACAATTTTCCCTGAGAAGCCCCTTGCGCTCGTCCATTTCCCAATGAGGGGTCTGGGGGGTACCGTCCAACTTCTGCTCTGCGCAATGCAGTCATTTAGTAGTGTGATTCAGGCTATCAGTAAGTTGTTTGTTTTGTTTTCAATAATCTAGAATTAACTGAATCTTTTGTTGAGCTGGATCATTACATCATTCCATTCATGAAGGAGCTCATACTGCTTCTTGAGTACGGCATCTAAATTATTTTCAAGTTCAATATTTGGCTGTCACAGTGTGCCGTGAGGATTCTTCATCAAAGCAAGCCTAATATGACATGGCCACAACTGAATAATTTTTATCTATGGTGGTTGATCCATGAGCTCCCTGAAGTGAGCATCACTGTTATAATTTTGGAAATAAACTTGCTTTACGCCGGAAGAGTTTGAACAAGGTCAAGCCCACTAAGCAATTGTATGGACAATATGGAGATTGCCAGTCCTTGTAACACACTTAACATAAAAACTAATAATTGGGACAATTTCCCCAATGGCACCTCTTTATTAAACATAATATTTAGCAGCAGATACTCTCTGCTCGCTCTCTCTTCTCTACTAACAATACTCCTCCTTCAATTATCCCATATCGCTTATATATCAGTAACTTCAGTCAATACCGCTCTTTTGGCTTAGACTATTTGGTTCCAATATATTTCATCGGCTCTGGCAGAGTATACTATTCTTAGATTCCCTAACACCTTAGTTTGAGGCTATCTATTAAATATTTTTCATATGCTAACATTGCCTTATCACCTTTCTGGAGTCAATCCAATAATTACCCCTCCTGGCCCAATATAATCTCATTCCCAAGGCGCTCAAATATTTGTACACTGTAAATAATGGCGAGAGGATTCTAGAAAATCTGCCGTGGTTATTTAGGGCTTATAGTCCAGTCATATCAGGATCTTGACATAGCTACATGTCTGTCTGCAGTTTATTCTCATGGACAATGGAACAAATTTCTCATTGCATGTCATGCCCTAGTTGAAAGAACTAATTGCAATCTGCGGAATGTTGATCACACCATATCATCATTAATCTAATGGGATGGTTAAACAACTTAATGGAACATTGGTGAATAATCTCCGCAAGCTTATAGAAGATTGCCCATAAGAATGGTGTACCCTCTTATCTACCGCCGTCTTTGCATATAATATCAGCTACAACTTGTTGACAGGGAAGAGTTTTCTAAATACTTTATGGTACACATATGGCTTTTCCCGCATTGCTTTACTCTTTTGTAGAGGACACTGGCGGAGTAGAACCACAGCGTTATATGACCACTTAATGAAAATGCTGATAAAAACAAACTGAAGCTTATTCTGCCATTTTAGCCAAGAAGAGCGTGATTAGGAAGTTGACCAAAGTTGATTTAGCGGACTCCCACAGTTTGCTGTAGGGGATTATGTCTTGTTCAATGACCACCATGGATTTGGATGGAAGAACAAGCTTGCTAACATATGGACCAGACCGTTCGAAATAAAAAAGAAGACCGGTATTGATGCCTACACCATTACTGTACCCATGGGTGGTCAGATTATCAGCCAAATGCATGAAAAGTTCCTTCAGGCTTATAAGCAATACAAGAATTGTCATCCAGTTAAGGGGGTAATTTCAAGAAATTGGTATGACTGTACAATAAGCCATATGTTTAGGTGGTTCATATTTTATCAGTTGAATTGAGACTCAAAATTTTGGTGGTATTTTATGTCAGCTGGAAGCAAATTTATCAAAGTGATAAGAGTTTGTCAAATAGAAATAATCTTTCCTAAGACTCAATGATGGGACAAAACCCCTAAAATTATGGGAAATAGAGAGTTACCAAGCTGACAGGTCAAAATTGACCAAATATATTGAAGATTAAGAGCCAGACAAAAGAACTTAAGGGGGAGGTCTTTAGGAAGATAAGAGAAAAGAATTTGGTTAGCATTAGTCCATTATTTGTATATAAAGAACTAGTATCTGTCGGGGCAAAAGCTCCTTTTTTATCTTTATTATCTATTACCAAGGGATCGGTGATCTTCATATTGTCCATCCGTTGCTCAGTGTATTAAAACTTGTGCAACCAGACTATCAGATTTAAGCAATACCACCAAAAGTTAACAATAGTTTAATTGGATCTTCCAAGAAGTTGGTTGTAAACTGGATAATTAACAATCTAGTCATTTTGTTAGAGAAAAACTGGAGAACTTTTAAAGAAAGCAAGGCTAAAAGGCCTAGAATAGCATCTTTCTTTCGCTTTGATAACTAAATAAAACCAAATTCGGATTTTTCAAAAAATATAAAAAAACAAACGCTTGATCAAGCCAAAACTTACAATGTCAATGCAATTTACGCCTGCTGCCCTAGCTTGGGGTGGTATTGCACTGCATCTGGCATCTTTCTGCTGCTGCTAAAGCATGCCTGGGCTATCTCTGCTAGCATCCCAATGCTACCAGGTGTTATGTCCCCCCTCATGACTTGGCCCACCACCTCACAAGCTCCCAGGCGGTACTCTAGAGCCCTTTGGTGCTCCCACAGAGCAATTGCATTTCAGCTTCCAGGTTGAATATGGGAATCTCAACCCATACTCAAGTGAAGCCATCTTCAAGATGGCCACAGCAGCGTTTAAACCCACTGGCTTTATTGACTTCCACCCCTTTAAGGCATATTTTGATCTTGGCTTCCATTTTAGAAGACGTTGCAGGTTCAGCAGCCAAGCTGCAAACTATTTTTAAAAAATTCCTATTCCCACCATTTGAGCCCAGCTCACAGATGAGGCCACTTTGGTGGTCCAGTTTGCTGAGTTACCCTCCCATCTCTCCCCTGAACGCCTCCACCATGAGCTCATAAAGGGTTTGGCCATTTATGGTGCAGCCCCATGTTTCAGTTTGTGGTTCCCAATGGGGAAGATCAGTTGGCAGGGCCTTGTGCCTTTGCAATGATCCACCCATTTCATTGCGATTCCCACCTCACAATTTTCCCCTGCACTGTGATCAGATCCGCCCCTGATCACCCATTCTGGGCGCATGTCAAAAACATCTGCGCCATTTGCCCCTTGTGCTGATCTTGACCACTCAAAGCGCAAGTGCCCCAAAAGTTTCTACTTCCACCAATTTCACCGCTCATCCCCCAGGCGTTGGCCCTACAGCCATTTTTCCCCTATTTTTTGAATGGGGCTTAATCCTTTCCCCCAACATCAGGACAATTTGGCTGCTCCAAAAGCGGCATATAATCAAAAACCTAATTTTAAAAATTATAATACAAACTTGATAGATTTCAGAATCCTGAGCCGATGGCTGAACCAGTTTCAGCTGAGAAGCCAAGGTCAACAGCACATGGCCAATAAGCTCCTGCCACTTCCTCAAATCTGGTGGCTGGCCCAGTGCTGGCTAAATACAATTCATTTGAGGCTCTTAAATTGATAGATGAGAAGGAACGGCTGTACCTTGAGAAACTGGATTTTGCTTTTGAGTTCTTTGTTGACCCTCCCAATTCGCATCCCCACTGTTTTCTCCCTCAAAATGGCTTTTCAATTTAAAAAGAATTAACAAAATGGAAGTTGAGGCTGCAGCTGCCCTGACAACAACTTACTTTGCCAGCAACTTCATGGGGTGATAGAGCCACTTGTTGAGGGTATTCCTATCCCAAATTTTCCTCATGATTTTGAGGAAGATGCAAAATATGAATTGAGGAGCTCACTTTTGGTTCAAGCTGTGCTTGTATTGACGTGGCAAAAACTTTTCTTTTTAACCCCAATTATCCTGAAACCCACTGGAAAGTCAAGTCTTTCACTTATGTGCCAGCTCACATCACTCTCGCTGAGTATCATCTTAAATAATACGTTGAGGCAATGGATACTGCTGACCTCTTAAACGAAAAAACCCACAACTATACCCCATATGCCCCATGTTGCTGTTGCTCCCACCCCAATGCTGTCCGCAATGGTACACCAGCTAAAGTGGGTGCAGTCCAAAAAGTTTCCCCAAAGCTTCCTCAACTTCTGTTATGGCTTCCCAGGATGTTAGCTGAGGTGCCATATTAGTATTCTTTTTTTGTTTATAATAATCCTTTTATTTTGCCCATTTGTAAATAAGATGCGTGGCGGCTCCCCCTTTATGTGTTGGGCACCACTAGTGCTAAAAAGGTCTAAAATATTCTTTTCTTCTCTAGAAAATTAAACTTATAGATCATGGCTTTGAACGCCATTTCTCATTGTTAATATAAGCAAATCTTTCCAAGCTATTCCTTGGTCATTTTCACAAAAATATGAAATTTTAAAAATCGTTTTTAACAGGAATGGAGTATTGGGTTTTATCCCTGGTTTAAACCTTTTCTCATCCACTTTATGCCCAATTTTGACCTGATAGGTAGTTTTCGCTACTTAGATTGACTTATGAATGAAAACTCTGTCGGGGGATGGGAATGGGGACAGCAGTAGAGAACTTCTTGGGTTTTCAGAGTCCTTATTAAGTTTGATTTCTTAAAATAAAACAGCAATTATGAGACTAAAGTGAGTTTATACTGAGGGGTGGATAAAGAAAAGGCGTGTGGCAATAATGGGGTTGGCGGCTACCCGTTTAAAATGCAATGATTGGTTAATACACCCCATTAATACATCTGACTGAGAGTGATAAGATGATGATCTTCATGGCTTAACATAACACATCACACAAGGCCTCCAAAGTTTTGAGGTAAACTGTAGACCCATTTTGTGATTATTTCTTGGGGACCCTAAACAGGGCGAACATATGTTCCAGAAACAACCGTGCATTGTCCTCAGCCATTGTGGTTGTCCTAAAACAAGTAGATGGCGTACTTCTAAAGCATTTTGCAACCAACATAATCGCATTATACCCATGTGATATGGGTAAACTTAAAATGAATTTTACTGACATCAATGACCATGGACATGCTGCCTGTTAAAGTGGGCGGTGAAGACAATTTTGTCCTGCTTTTCTGACTTGGACTGAGCACAAATCATGAAATGCTTGAAACAGGTAGGAACTTCTTTTGTCAGTCCAACCAGGCATAACCACGTTTAACCAAATTAACTCACTTCTTTATACCCTGATGTCCCATGGTAAGTGAATCATTATGTTCTCTTATGACACGGGAATGCTCCCAGAGTTAACCCATGTTTTTTTAGTAAAATATAGTACCTTAATTTTTTTTAATGTTTTCTAGAACGGGATGTATCAACTTTAATATTCGCAAGGAGGTCCAGCCATTCAAGATCTGTGGACTGGGATACCAAAACAACATTCAGAAAAGCAACTCTGTTGAAAAGGATACTAGGGCTGGCTTAGATGAATTTCTTAAGTTTTTGGATCATCTGGAAGACTTCACCTACTGACTCAACAGGAGTTAAGAAATTCTGTGGGGTGTGGAACCACGGTATTTATTTGGTTTTAGACTCGAATTTAGTTAGATTTCAGTTTGGGATTAGTATTAGGGTATGGCGTGGGGAGCCATCATATCAATGGTTGGAAGAGAGGAAGGTATAATCTGCCTGAAAATAATTAACATGATAATTTAGAGCAGATCTTCATTGTGGAACCCATTTGGGGATTTTGGCTCAATAGATCAGGTAAAATATGTAGCCCCATAGATGAAATCAAACTAAAAGTTGAATCTTAAAAGGTGACGGTGGGTCCTAGTCTTCCTGTAAGCCAACTTCTAAACTTACAATAATAAGTAAGTAACTGGTTGTCAGTGCTCATCACCACTGTAAATCACGTTTGGCCTTCATGAAGTGCAAGGTAATATTGGATGGGTATGCCCATGCGCATGCACGAGTAACAGTAGTACCATGCACCAGATATTGGCAAAACCGCACATAATTCCCTTGGTGGTAAAAGATGTTGCCAGCTAATAACAGACATACTGAAAAGAGAAATGCCAACTTCCAGGGCTCCTGATGTAATCATATTCTGCGACTGTGAAGGCTGAGTCAGAGGGATTAATAGCAGGAGAGTAGGTCAAGAAATACTAAAGAGAACTAAAAAACTGAGGTTTTAGTTGAGGTATCTTTTAGAAAAGAAGCTGAGCAATGAAAAGATTTAAATTTCTTTATATACCTCTTCTTCCCACACAGTGAGGATTAGTTTGTTTCATCTGAAAGGAAAAACTTTGCTAAAGGATTGTAAAATTCACGAAAAATATTATTGACTTGTGGTAATTATTCTCAAGTTATTTTAGGATTGATACCAGCTATCTTTACTTGTATTTTTGCGTTTTGGATTCGATTTAAAACTGACTTTATGAAAATTAAACATTGTTCATTCCAAGAAAAGCCTGATCAGGACATCACCCCCTCTAAGGTCATACCCTTCTGAGAAAGGTACTCTTTGATTTTTTCATAATTATTTGCAGTCTTCTGCTGATTGCCAAGGGGCCACTTCAATTGGGTAGCCTTGCCATTTGATCAAGTAGGATCGTTTGCCACTAATGATATTGGTATCCAGGATGGCTTTAACCTCATACTTTGCCTCACTAGGGTTCTCGGAGCTTACTGGTCCAGGCTTGGTTGAAATGGGCCCTTTGAACTTCTTTAGTTGTTAGACATGGGGGAGAGGGTGAGCCAAAAGCCTTCAGGGAGCTCTAAATCAAAATCAACTCCATTGACTTGCTGAAGCATCTTGTATAGACCCAGGGAAAGGGGCTCAGCTTGTGACAATCTACATGACAGAATAGTTCTTTGCGTTTATGAGCACCATGCCACCTTTTTTATAAGCAGGAGAATCTGAACAGCAATCCGTGCCTTATCATTCTGATCTTGGACAGCTTTGGTGAGTTGGTCTCCAGAACGTCAAGTTTTGACCATATTTGGGATACCAGGTCATCAGCGGTGGGCATTATCCGTCAGGTTGTCCTGCAGACATCCAGGGATGCTATCCGTGGTTGGCAAAAAATAGGGACATACATGCGAAGAAATGCTCCTGGTTGAAATAGCTGAATGAGGTGAGGAAAAGTCAAGAGGTCTAAGATTTATGTGCTGGGATGTAGCAGCGAAGATAAAGATCTAGAGTCTGATTAACTCTTTCTGTTTGACCAACTGACTAGGGATGGTAGCCAGAGGAACAACAGGACTTGATGCCTAGGTTAGATAGGAAGTGGTCTCAGTAGTGTTAAATAAACGGATTAAAGTTTGATACAACCTCATCTGTTAGACCTTATATTTAGAAAGATATCCTTGATATACATCTCAGCAATCTCCTTGAAGGTGATTCGCCAAGCAGCGGCGGAATTCAGCATACTTTGTGAGACGATCTAACACCACCATGATTACATCATACCCATTTGACACAGACAAACAGATTATGAAATATACATTGATGGAAGATCAGGGATAGTGGGAATTTGTATTGGCATCAATTCCCTGGGTTCTGAGCGAAAAGGTTTTTTCTGGCGCTGGTCTGGCACTGAAGAGGTGCTTCTTCATCATATGGTACATTCCTGGCCATGAGTAAAGCCACTGGATTAATAAAAAAGTTTTCCACACGCCAGGGTATCCAGCTAGAGGATGGTCATGGTAGGCTTGAGGTATCTCCTCTTGCACCTCCATGACAGAAAACAATGTTTTCCTTGGCTCAGGATGATTTATAACTAGATGGAGAGACCTTTGTGCGCTTCATTTGCATAGCCTCTCATGAGGACCGCTTTCAGCTCTTTCCCCAGCGTGCTGCGACATTGGGTGTTCCTTGTTACCTCATGAATCTGTGGGGGCAACCCTTGATTAATTCTATTAGAATGGGGAATCATGATTGCGGTATTAAACTAATTTAGTTCAGTGCAGGTGAAGGCTAAGTGAGGGTCGCAGCAGAGGAGGTTAGGTATCATTTACAATGATCAGGTTTACACTCAATAGTGAAATTATACCAAATCATTTCCGGGTGCCAAAGAAATTGCCTTTGTTTTTTTTCTGGCGCTCTTATGGACTTATAAAGCGGTGTTCCGTTTTAATGGTAAAGGGATGGTGGACTTAAAATAGGTGTTGCCATTCATAGAGTGCAGCAATGATGGCGATTAGCTCTTTGTCTTACACTAGTTTTTTGGTCTTAGCTGGGAGTATCTTGCTATTGAAGAAACAGATAGAAATTTTCAATTTAACCTCACCTTACTATAAGAGTACAATCATAAGCAAAGTTAGAAGCATTTGTCATGACAATGAAAGGGGAGCTTAGGTCGAGGTGTGCCATGACGGGTGCGGAAAGTAGGCTCTATTTTACTTCATGGAAAGCTCTCCTTTCTCCTCCCCTCAGGTGAAGGGAACATGACCTGTGAGGTGATTCAAATGAGCGGCAGTCATAAGTGATCCTTGGTGAGATGATAATAAAGTTGACCATGCTGAGGAAAAATCAAACACTAGTCTTGTCCACAGGGGGCTCAATACCATATAGCTGCCAGATTGTAAGTGCATTTATCCAAGCCTTCCTTGAAGATGACGTCGCCCAAGAACAAGACATGTTCTTTATAGAACTCACATTTGAAGGGCTTAGCTTCAAGATGGCCTTGGAAAACACCTGGAGAACAACTACAACATTCATGGCATGTGTCTTACGGGTTTCAGAGAACACAATAATGTATTTATATAATCAATAAAGTACTTCCCCACAAGATCTTCAGATACATGGTCAATCCTGCGTTAAAGCAATTCAGGTGCAGTGCTATCTTAATCATTAACCTGTATCAAAGACCCCCAAGTGGCACTTGAAAGCCTTGGACTGTTGACGTTTTTCATGACTATAATCTGGTTGAATGCGTTGACAAGGTCCAACCTAGAGAAGAACTTTTCATTGGCAACCATAGGGGAGTGTTCCATGAGCATCATAGGGTAGGGATCTGGTTTATGTCCTCATTTTTACAATGGATTTCCACACATGGCAGAAATTCCATTTGCTTTTGGGATCAGAAGGATAGGTGAATCCAATAATGACTTTAAAGTCAAGATGAAGTTTAGTGCAATCAATTCTTTTCATAAGCATACAAAGAGACTGATTTTTGTATTTAGGGTGTATACAGGGTAACTCATGGGGTGTTCTGCACCCTCCCTTAGATTTGAAAATGAAGTAAAAGGACTGGAGGTTGATTTATAGAATGGGTAGTAGTCTCAAACAGGTGCTCAAAGTGTTGGAACTCAAGTATTAGGTATGAGATCGCTGGGAACTTGTAATTACTCCCAGGAAGGGGCCCTTCGCTGGGAACAAAACACATATCTAGAATAACTGTTGGTTTCTCTTCATGATTTAGGATTACAAGACCTCTTTCTTATATCAAAATAGTGGAGTACTTGTGCCACCACTTCATACTCTAGATATTTGAGCAGGGTAGGTCCTTCAAAGCAATGAAATGATCTTTAAACCTATTATGGCTTATAGTTGAGCAACTGGTTATTGGAATACCTAACTACTCGAGGTTTTTGAAGTTCACATGAGTTACTTAATCATTTGAGACTATTGCAAGTCCAGCCGCCTAACCAGGGAGAGTCAATTAAGTTGTATTCAGCTCCTGTGTTGACTAGAACATTGACAGCTTTTACGATGAACTTATCTTAGCAGTTCTTTCACTTTGTGTTGAAGGGGGTAAAAAATTAAAAGCGAAGGTCGGACCCTCCTAAATTTAAGAAAAAAGACGTATGAGATCTAAACGCAGGTTTTAAGGTTGTTAACCTCCTCCGGGTTGCCAGCGGCAGGGATTTCAATGTCCACTTATAATGCTGGTGAGTTAGTTTTTTGGGATGGGCAGGTTCTCTATGAGAGTGAGGGTACTTTGGTTGTAGAGGCCAGGCTTGGAAGACGGGACCTCTCTTGTGAGCGCCAAAGAAGCTTATGCCTAATTGACTATCCAAGTATATCTCCTCCTCTAAGGTAAGGTGAGACAGGTGGCCAAAGTGGCTCCTAGTAAATTATGGGCCCACGATCTGACGGTTTATACGCTGTAACAGCGTGAGAGGTGGTCTGGAATATTGGGTTAAGGTGCAGAAGCGTGCAGCATATCCTGAAAATGACAGGTTGCCCTGTAGTAAGGACATTAGAGCTGATCAACCGCGTTAAGGGATTTCTCAGGTGCAGCCACTCGATGAACCAAGTCATTGTACTCTTCCAAAAATGAGGGTAAGCCTAGTTGTTGCTCAAGAAGGTTCATAATCTAGTAGACATTGTAGCAGGCAAGGATGAGATTTGCAAGTTTACCTGAATATAAAGGGGCTGGTAAACCCCAAAAGCCTGTTGGAAGTAGGCGGTGAGTTGAAAGGGTTTCAATGAGTTGCAAATAAGTATAGTTTTAAGGGTCCAAAGTGGGACAAATAATATTCATTGTAGGCTGATGTAGATAAAATGAGAGTGTGCAAAAAGAGTTGGTTAAATAATGAGAAACCTCCAGGAACACAAAAAGGAAGGAGAACATGATCACCAACACAGTGCTGGTGTTAGTGTACCAGGCAAAAAATGCTTGCAGGCTCAAATGTTTACAGCACTTTCTTAAAGATAAGCAAATTTGAATGAGTTTTTTAATGTTATGGTTGGGCCCAAGAGGTGCAGGCAATATTAAAGAGAAAACATGATCACGCGCAAACCAATGTAATTGTATATCAATCACCAGATATTGGCGTAAATACGCATAATTCCTTAGTGGTAGAAGCGTGGTTAGCTAAGGACAGAACAACACAGAACAGGAGGAATTTTATTTTCCAGGGCTCTGTTGGAGATCATATTATGCGACCTTAAAATGCTGCACCAGAGGGGCTCATAACAGGAGAGCAGGTTAAGAACTACCAAAGAGAATTTTGAACAGTGAAGTTTTTAGAAAAGCACCCTAGTAAAAAAATTTGCGAAATGAAGTGGAGGTATATTCTTTTATACATCTTTTCACCTAACAAAGTACTAATTATTTTGGATTCATCTGGAAGGAAAACTTTGAGAAATGGCTCTCAAATTGATGCAAATCATTTCTGACTGGTGTTATCTGTTCTTAAGTTCGTTTGGGATAAATTCAAGTTTTTTTACTGTATTTTGCGTTTTGGGATAAATTCTTGAACTGATTTTATGAAAAATTAGAGCAATATTCGATCCATCCAAATCCTGAATCGTATATGCATGCCTTGTACACTGTAACATATACAGCCTACTCATTAGTGATCAGGAATCAGCAGCCAACTCTTTATAATGATTGAAAAAAAACTCCATGACACTAAACTTCTTTGAGAAGTACGCTTCAGGGTGTTCTCGCCACTCATACTCTCTCAGTATTACACCACCAACTGCAGTGCCAAAAGCATTGCATGCCACAATAAAAGGCTTATCCTCATCAGCATTCGAATGCTAAAAGGGAGGTGAGGACGACTTTTATCTGCTTCAATTGCATTTTGACATTCTGGAAGCCAAACAAATCACCGTTATAAACTGTAATACTGAATAAGAGAAGTCAGCTCTGAAGTAGCTGGGGAGAATTCTTTAAGACAGGGAACTGAACCTAGGAAGCTCCACAGTTTTTTTGTGTTACTGGAGTGGGCCATGAACAAATGGTCTCCTATTTACCAAAGTGCAATGGAGTGTCTTTTTTGGTATTAAATTACCAATAAACTGAACAACAACTAAAAAACTTGCATTTCAATGGCTTAGCAACAAGACCATATGTGTGGAGTGCTTCTTTCGCTGCTACTAAAACCTTACTATGTTGTTCAACGTTAGGCGAGTGGATCAAGATGTCATTCATGTAGGCAATAGCATAAGAGTTTTATGATCCCTAAAGTAAATTCAATTTGGCACTGTAAAACTTCTGGGGTGTTCTTCAGTAAAAAAGAACATGACCATAAACTGGTATATCCCATACCAGGTGCAATTGCAGTCAGCCACATCTGGTTAGAGTTACCAGCACTTGATGGAAAGCAATTACCAGATTAAGCTTTGAGAAAACCTTTGACTTTGAAATTTCTTTAAATTGCTTCCTCAAAGGGTAAGGGATAAGGATTAGGGACTGTCACATTGGTCAAGTTTCCATAATCTACACATAGTTTTAAGGTGCAATCTTGTATTTGGGCAAACATGACAGTTGGTGACATAGAAGAGGTTCTTTAACCATCCATCCTTATTTTTTACCGTGTCTTAACATATTTACCACCTGGTCTTCTTCTGTTGTTTGGATATAAATACAGTTGATTCTAATGGGCTAGATCATAACTAAAAACGTTGGACAGATTCTAGTTAATTTGGCAACATATTATCCCTTTATATGCAAATAATGACATAAAGGGGCAAGGACTATGGGTAATGTAGGAAGCTCAGATACTATATCTGTAGAAGAATATTCCATAAACGTCACCACAAAATTGCCTGTTGTCAAGGTTTTAAATTATTTTACTTAAGTGACTATTGGATGCAAAAGCCAACATAGTCCGCTCCAAGTCAATACTAACTGACTTGCGGCGCTACCAACCTACTCCCAAAATAACTTGTATATCAACTGCGGAATTTCTCTAAAGTTAGCTATAAATTATCATTCATGTGTCACAAAACGCAGGGGTTTACAAAGAGGGAGTGTGAGCATGGGGACCCTAGATGCCTCCAGGACTGAGAAACTTGAGGTGACTGCATGATTCAAAGCTTGCACCACTTTAAAGTCAATAATTTCAATGTGGCTCCAGTCTCCACCAAGGCACTTCGGTTACCTTTTCTTGCCCTGCTGAAATGTGATTGGGAAAAAATAGTCATGAGCAGCTTTATTCTTCCCAATACGTGAGAAAAGGGTTAAATCAGAATTTTTACCCTTTGAGTCCTTGTGCACCTTAGTGATTCTGTTTAAGAACTGGGTGGGCATAGCTGTTGCCTATGCGCAAGACAAAGATGCAGACTAAGGAGTTTCAGGGGTATATCAAGGGTAATACTTTTGAGAGATCCTCATAAACTGGTTCAACATGACGATTCTCTTCCACCTGATTGACAAGTGAGATGCGGAAGGAAACAATAGCCTGAGCTGCAGGCTCTATGAGAATCGCCACCATTATCAAAGTGGCGTTTGAAATATCACTAAAGAGAGATAATCTACATACTTGATACTGTTTCAAAACGGAACTTTATGGCTTCTTTAGACCTCTTTGAGAATTTTAAAATTAAGCTGACGGATGATTTAAGTTCCACGTTTGAGGGTTAGACTTCATATTATTTTACTCTTTGACACTATCTGCGTTTTTAGAAGCAAATGATGTCAAAGTCAAGAGCGCAGGGTAAATCCCCTCCACACAAGTTTATAGTAAGGTACCATTGGTTTCTCATTGTTGTAATATTAAAAACTGCACTATGTTCTAACGCGAGGAAACTATGAGGAGTATTAAAGATATGGCCCTTACAGCTAAAAGAGAGATTCAGATGGGTTATGAGTTGGGTATCACAAGGTGTTAAGACCCTTTGTATGATGGTAAATTTAGTGTTACAAATACAACAGCTAAGAAGCACTTTTTAAGATAAAAAGAGACTTGCGTTGGTGAGAGAGGCGTTCAAGGTCAGTGTCAGAAAATCGACTGTGGGCTCTGCTAGTTGGCAGGCCAACCAGTATGAAGACTGGTTGGCCCTTGCCGTTTTACCTTAGGCATGGGGCCAGCAGTGCTGGATGACCCTTGGCATGTCACCCGCGCCATTTGGGGATCACCCAGCCTAATCCCTAAGACAATGAAATATATATAAACATATAACAAAAGGTAGATCAGGCAAAGTGAGATACATATTGAAAGGTTAGCGCCAGGTATTTTATACTATTTACAAAAGGGCTACTGTTGTAAGTCTCGGGGAGTGTCCTTTGGCTCTTGATTGAGCTATCTTTCCATTCCCAAGTAAGAAAACACCGAAGAGGATGGCAGTACCCATCATCACCCAAGGCGATCTCGCCCACGTAGTTGAGTGATGGGTGACAGCTCATCCACTTTGGATCCCACCCCCAATTTCCTCACTCACCTCAGCAGAACTGTTGCGGGGAATCAGTGAAATCTGTGCTAAGATTATTGAACTGAAATCAGTTGGATCAAATTTGGGTGGCAATTGGGCTGATGGCTGAAATTCAAATGGTTGTAAAAGCATAAAGAATGAAACATTGGCTGGATCGCCTGATGGTTCCAATTTGACCCCAAAATCAGCAGAACAAATATTGGGTGCCATTGCCAATAGTTCAAAAACCTCTGATAGTAATTCAGGCGTTGTGCTTGATGGTCCTATATCAACCAAACAAATGGTTAATTAACTGAGCGCGGGTGGGTTGGCCATCCCAAACCCGTTCTTAACCAAATGGTCCCATCCCTATATTGGATGGCCTTGGGGGATTCCCATCACTTGTTGGGCCAAATGCCATCGTGCTAACCGTTAAAACGTAATTGACCCCTCGGCCCAGATGTTTGAGGTCAAACTGACAGAGACTCAGCCTGCCTCCAAATTTTGTGATGACAGTTCCCAAAGAATAAACCCCCCTCTGCCATCCAATTCACCAGTTAGGCCGAATTTGTGGATCCCGACCATGTTTTCACCAGCTGACCACTATTTAATCAGTTGCAAGCCACTGAGAAGATTGTTGGTCGATTTTTTTTATTTTATTTCCCAAATAAAAATTTTATTGAAAAACCCCAAATTTTGATCTCCCTCCTTTTAACCACATTCCATATGGTATTTGCCTGGTGGTCCACCACTCCGCACTCTGGGTGGGCCTTACCAATTCTCTTGGTTACTATGATTCCCTCTATCACTAATTGGGCTCGACAAGTCCAAAATTCTTGGCTCTACAACCCAGTTCTCATGACCTTTCGGCAGCAGTATACAGGGATTTTATGGCCCTATGTTCTCCAACTACAAGAGAAGATTCACCTCTCTTTTACCCCCAACAAAATGGTCTTAACAACCAAGAATCTTGCAGTAACTATCCCAGTAGTTTCCACCCCTGTTAGCAGAACCCCTGGGTCCAAAATCTATTTGGTGTGGTTTGCTGTTGGGATACTCCTAACCCTGACATTCCTCCACCATTTTGTGGTATCTTATTTCCTGGGTCCATATCAAGTTGTATGGTCGGCAATGCCTCTGGCATTCTGGCTTGCTTTCTGGATGCTTACGCACCCTGACTGGCAGGCTGGTCTAAACTTCTTCTGCCGTTTCCATGACAACTGTGCCCACCGCTAAATAACTTCTCTTCCGCTGGTTCTTACATCCAACCACACATCTCAGCCTTTCACTGCGCTATTCTATTCCCTGGCGTCAACCCTTTCACCCCAGTCTTCCTTTTTGGTATCTGAATTATTAGTTTTGACTCATCCTCAGCCTTAAGTCTTTGGTGAGAAGTATAGTTGATTAAAATAAATAAATATCAAATTTTGATTTGACCTTCAGGTTGATAATAATGCGCTGGAAACAGCTTTGGTCAGTTTGGGTTTGACTTGGAATATCTCAGCATCTTGCCAACATCTCATCTTGACTCATCTCAGCTGATTGATTGGGAATCACTTTTTCAGGCAATAATTGATTATAATAAATGAGGCACTGGAAACAACCTCAGCTGCCTTGAACTCATAATTGTCAGATCTGCCAACATCAAATAGTTAGATCAAGTTGATCATCCTCAGTAATTAGTTGCCAGTGATCCTTATACCAATTCAGACCAGCATTTGGCTCCACTTAATCTCATCTTCCAAACTCGGCGGAATACTTGGATTCTTCAAAATCCAATGTGGGGAGCAACTTCCTAGCAATCACAGCAAACACCACAAAATTTAGTCAATAAGCCATTCTGACAGGATTGGCCATATTATCCCAAATAACGATTGGTCAATGGAGGATTCCAACTGAAAAAAATTCTGACAGTCAGGAGATCTTGAACCAACAATTTCACCTCTGTTGATTTGGTTGTGTTGCAATGTTAGGAATCCAGCATTCTAAGGAAATACCTGCTCCTTTTATGTGTACGCTAAGACTTACTTAAACACCCACAGTACATTAAAGCAATGCTGAGTTTCTTGGCACTCTGGATGGGCGCGTTGGAGGGGTTGATGAAAAGCATCAACCCAGAGAATAGTTTCCCATATGCCTTTTATTTTTATACTTATAAGAAGAGTTTTATATATAATATTAAAGCTATTAAGGGTAGTTAGATAAAAGAACAGCCCAACACCCTACCATCAGCAGGGTGCTGGGTCTTAATTTGGGATGAGGGAGAGAGCTGGTAAGCTGAAACACAGTAGTAGAGAGATTTTTGATTAATTATCTACTAATTAATGGTTTCAAACACCATTTTAGCTCAATAGTATTGGCCAATCTTTCCAAGTTATTCTTATTTACAGATTTTTGAATTCTAAATTACTCAATTTAAAAATTTTAATTTTAGAATGAAGTGTTGGATTCAATTCCTGTTTTGGACCTTTTTCTCGTCGAATTTGTGCCCAAATTTGACTTGTTAGGTAAGTTTTTGCTACTTAGGTTGTCTTCTATGTGAACCCCCTTTTGGGGGCAGAAAATGCTGGCCTCATCAGAGAGCTTCTTGGATTTTTAAGTCTGCGTAAAGTTGTTTTAATTTCATTAAATAAATATCAGCTGATATTATTTTGGGTAGTTTGGACTGAGGGATGGATAGGAAAATAGCATATGGCTATCATGGAGAGGCATGTGCTACCCATCTCTCATCTAGGGTATGCTCTTGGTCAAGAACTGGGTGAGGGGCTTGGCCTTGGGGGTTGAACCCTTTTTGAGATACAAATGGATGCACACCCCTATTCAGCTGATGGCTGGCATCTGAGACCTTACAATTGTCTGATATTTTAAACCATAATAAAGAGCATATTACCATTTCCTTTATTGCACGTTAGTTTATAGTTAACTGCACTTAATCATAAAGATATAGTACTTTGTACTCTTTGTGGCATACTTTTATCATAAAAGAAATAATAATGAAAAAAAGTCTCAAGAGTAGTATAGCTTAGCCATTCATTCTATCTGATGTGGTATTTAACTAGTAAATTTTTATATATTATAAAAAATGCATCTCTTCAAAATTATTGTATTTTCTAGGGTGAATACTGTTTTAGTATTAGTGAGGCCAAATGTAAGCACTGTTTTGATCTTATCTACACTTAGAATCAGAAGACTAATATTGAATTTAATTGAGGCACAGCAACTAGGGGATGGACATTGCCAAGAATGAACAAAAAACCCACACCAAAAGTTGACATGACATGGCTGAAGCCATTTAAACGACGTGAAAACCAATGCAAAACTTCAACCAAGTCAGAAGTGGAAACTGCTAACTGACCATGGTGGAGGGAGAGGGGGACTGGGAGGCTGGGCGAGCTCAACTGGGGCGGAAAGGAAGCGGCACAAAGCAGAGAGCAGGGGCAAAGGCGCGTCGTGGAAGCAGGGGTCCAGGGAGGGGAGTGGTTCTGGCCAAGGGAAATTTTTGTAAGGCAGTCAGAAAGGTAAGCAGCAAGGGCCTTCACACATTTAATGCGGGTGTCATGCATGGGAGAAGCCATGTCTACAACTTTGGGGGTGAAGCGGGTATTTGGGCCAAACTTAGCTTTTTTGCTAAGAGTTCTAGCAGATTGCTGGCATAAGAGTAGTGGCGGAGGAATTTTCTTTTTTGAGGGAGGGTCAGCGCAGGGTCCATGGGAGGGGGACAAGGCCTTTATGTAAAACATCGATGAACAAACTTATGTCAGATTGAAGCGCAATATCATGAGGGGAGGCAATTACCCCTACAAATAACTGATGGTCAGATTGAAATATGGGGGCACCAGGGCGAGGCAAAAAGTAGCAAGGAGGGAACTGTGCTGCATAGTCAGCATCGATAAACTCTTTGAAGCAAGGAGGGTCAATCAATTTGAGACGATATTACCCAAGTCATCTACTTCTTCCAACTAATTCCAGGGAGTTTGGTTGATGATAATTAGATTGGGAGAATGCGTTGGCATGGGGGAGCGGGGCTTGGGATAAAATAAAGTGTAGCTTAGAATTAACTGGAGTCCAGTCAGACCCCTGATTGGTTGGGTGATGGGAAGGGGCTTGGGGACACTGTGCCTGATTGGCTGGGACTGGCCCAGTTGGCGGTTCCAGCTTTTGGATAGGAGGGGAGAGGGAGGTGCCCCAGGGGAAGAAAGTAACTGGGTCAGCTATTGTGTCATCATAAAAAGAGTCAGGTGTGGGCCACGGCTTGGGTGTTAAGAGGCATCGCAGTTTTACATGGTCCAGTTTGAATCAGATAGGGAAGATGTGCGCCTTCCATCCATGTGGCCCAGAAAGAATGGTTTGGGGCAGAGGGATTGATGTTGTGAGGGGGAATCAAGATGGCAATCTCCATAGAAGTGAGATGTATGGCCGTGAAGGCAAGAGGGCCTGCAAGGTGGGAGGCGCCAATGGGAACCACAATTTGAAGGATGGTGTCCAAACTGTATGCTGAAAAACCGGCCAACAATTTATTGTAAAAAACTTTGAGTGGGGGAGGTGGGTAGGGAGTCCCGCGAATTGAACCACTAGAGTGGTATCAGTGGGCAACCAGGTTCAAGTGGTAGGGAAGGGTTTACCTTGGAACATCAGGGGAATGGTAGCTGCGACAGTCTCATCAACTTCACTCAAGAAGCCAGGGTCAAAATACCCCTTGAAGGGGAGTAATTCAATGAAGCCCGCAGGACGCAAAAGATCCTGGACAAGTTTGATGATAGGGCTTCGAATAATGGGACAATTTGCCATACTTGACCCAAAGGCCAAATTGCATGGTGATCTGAGGGAGTACTAGGGGGCAACGAGGCACTGCCTGAGTGTGGGCGAGGTGTAAAGCAAGGTCCTTAGTCGGGACAAAGCAACTGGCCGAGTTGGGAGGGCTAGTATAACCAGCCTGGGCACGTTTCAACAGAGGCCAAAAAACACTAGGAGGGGGAGCCCCCCTGCCCCACTAGGGGACACCAGGCGTCGAGCTCATCAACATAGGGGGACCAGAGAAGGCCAACAACAAGTGAAGTTGTGTTTTTTAAAATAAATGATCAGGATTTGACCAAAAAAGTGGGTGAATTGAGAGAAAAACCCAGAAGACTAATATTAAGATTTATAATTTGAGCAAGAATAATATGATGCGTTTTATATTCTATATTAATGCCACATAAAAGCCCTAGGTTATATAAGTTTTATTTGCCATATAAAATTATAAATCTTTAAGTAAAAGATTAAACACATAAGTAGGTTCTTATGAAATTTTGAAGTCAAATTATAGTTAAAAATCTAGAATTTATGATTATATAAAGTTATATTCAGTTAAATTTCACTTTTGTTGTTTAGAATCACACAAAAATTTAGTTTTTAAAACATTATTTAGTGGTGGTTTAGCTAACAAAAAACTCATTAGACATATTAGAAATGAAAAAAGAACCCCCAGACCTCAGAATTCTCAATTTCCAACTTGTGCGTCAGCCCAAAAAACCTGCTCTCAAGTGGAAACTGCAAAAAGCGGATACCAATTAAATACCACCCAACCAGAGTGGGATCATAGATATTCCTACTATTGCCCTGCCTGCCTTTGTTAACCTTATGCTGACTAAGACCTAACTAATGAAGGCGCCTCCAGGTTGAGGCGCCTTCTCTAATTTAGAATCAGAAGTAATCACTGCTGCTAATACTGACGCCGTTCTGAGTGTTCAGTTGCCTTTTCCTCCACTCCCCATTAAAACCAATTTCATCATCCAGACTGAACTGGCAGTCATCATCAAATTAGTAGCCTATAAATTCCAGATCAACAATAACTAAAAATCAGGTATTAAGTAAAAAATCCAATCAACTGCCCAAAAAAATCCAGCAAACTTACGCTGATTGTTAGATGACAGCTGCAGGGATTTATTGATTAAAGATGAAGATGAATCATCAATTATTTGGTGAAAATCAATTATATTTATGTAATTTAATACAACCCACCAGAATATAAAAAACTGCTTAAGGCCGGAAGGGGCCAGAGCATAAATTCAAAATGATTCTGGCACCTCAATCTGGGGTTACCCTTAAGCTAAACTTAATATTGTAACCAAATAAAAACTAATCGAGTTAAGAATTCTTCTGGCGCCTGGTTAAAACAACTTGTGCATACACAACCTACCATTAATCCACTTGAAGCCACTTTTGTGGTTGAAGATAGAAAGTGATGGCTGAAATTCTATTGCACTCCCTCACACTAATCTTGCAGATATCAGAGTCTAGGTTTTCATGGGAAGAATATTACCCACTTGAATCACTCAAGAAGCTCAACACTTAAAAAAAAAGGAGTTAATGAAATTCCTTTGATCAACTATTCGTAAAAATGTTATTTGGCAAGTCTAAAAACAATAAATAACTCAATTTGAATGACTTAAGCCCAGGAATCCTGAAATGAAATCCAGATTAGCTAAAACAAAGGATTATCACAGTGTCAGTTGAGTACTACATCTGGTGCATTTGAGATGATGTATTAAGATGTACTCACAAAAGCGTAAGAAAAATAATCTGTCTAATGATTGACCCAAGTGAAACTAAGTATCAGCAAATTTTGGTCACTTGAAATACCTTTAATAAAAAAAAAAATATGCCACAAAGAGCATTACAAATCTTGAATCCTTCTCCTATACAAAAGACTCCCATCCAGAACTCTCCCTCTATTAATCTCATTGAACTTTCTCTTTATTAGGGCTTATATTGTTTTATGTAAAGTATAAAAGCCAGAACCTATAATAAAACAAAGTTTTTCTAATTTTATATATAGCCTTTTTTTGTCATCTAGATTTCAACAAGTCCCCTTGCAAATCTTACTATAGAAGGGATACTCTAGCTGATGGGTCCTAAATTGAGGCTTGGCCCACTCAAAATTATAATAAGATACTTGTTATGAGTCTTAGACTGCTCAGAGTAATGACTATCAGGCTTCTTAGACACAGTAACATTGATATTGAACAAAAATGGAAACCCTACAGGCCGATGCTCACTACAGGGGCTAAGTCAGCACTTAAAAAACCTGCACCTAATTTATTTCACTATCAAGGACAATTCATTTGGGAGTGTAACCCAATGGGTGCACAATGGAATGGTGAAGAAGATATACAAATAAGAGATCTGCCATCAGTCATGTTTTTAGAAGTACAAGAAGATCCAACTGAAATACCAGAATCTAAACATCTAATCTAGATTTCCAATGAAAGCGTTCAAAATTTGTTTTGAGGAGTTATAAACCCAGGAGAAGGAGACACTGGAAAAGGAAGTTTGCCGTGAACAGAAATTGACTGAATAATCAATAATCCAGTGCGCTCCTAGAGATATATGGATCAAGTTTCAATTTTTGTTATATCATGAAATTCATACACCCAGAGCTTTAAAATATTGTGCATTTATTAGGAGCCCAAAACGAGGACTCCATCAAATTAACACCTAAGGGGCCTTACAGATGGCCTATGAACAGGTATTTAATTTTGGTCTCTTAAATAAGGAAAAGTCCAGGAACTGATCAAAAATGAATTGTTCTTATATAGTCAAATCTATAACCAAATAAGAACCATTATTTCTCTAGTCAATAGATATATGTAGAAATCTTATGATCTCCTATTTAAATATTTTAAGATCTGATGAAAGGACCAAGACTTACTTAACGATCTTGCCTGAGAGCGTCAAAAACAAGACTCTAAAGCCAATAGTGAAATGGCAAGCCACAATTCTATTAGATGTTGTCAGGCAAACATCAAGTTTTTAGACCAGCCTGCCAGCTTAAGTGCTGAAGCACCCAAACGGCAAACCCTAAATGCCAAAGGCACTGCTGCTGGTATGACGGTTATGGAACTAAGAAAGAGTTCATGCTATGAGTACTCATTAGCCATAATTTAGTATAGGCACATAGCAAAATACAGGTGAACACGGGCATAAACCCTGAGGGTTGGTGGAATACCGGTGGAAAGGGAGGTTTGGTTTTTAACATATTAAAAATTGGAATTTTGGGTAGAAGGCTTTATTTAGAAGGATAAATGAAGATAATTGACCAACAATATTCTCAGTGCAATGCAACTGATTAATTAGTGTTTGATTTTAGTGGGTCCAAGCAGGGATTGGGTCCCTCAATTTTGACCTAACCTGGCGTTTTTATTGGCGAAAGGGGCAGTTAATCTCAATCAGAACTGACATAAAAGGATTCGGTGGTAGGCCAAGTCACTGTCAATTCAACCTCAAACGCCTGAACTGAGACTTGAAAGCATTTTTGTCAGTTGGCATGACGGCATCTGGCACAATGAGCAACAGGAATTTCCCAGGGCCACACCCACATAGGGGCGGTCCCAATTGGTTGAAAAGGATTCAAGATACTCAACCCACCCATGCCCAGATTGCTGGGGCAATCGTTTGGTCAAATAAGGTATGATGGCCGCAACTCCTGGTTTATTTGATAAGGGTTTTTTACTGTCTACGATTTTTCTGAAGATACTATCTGAATATTGTGGATTATCGCGACAATTTTGAGAGGTGGTTGGCATTGGCGATTGTACTTCTGGCTGATTCAGAAACGCTTGGCAATTCTGGCTAATAATTTGATATTTGTCCCTTTTTGGCTATATGTTTTCTGATCATTAGGCTTTATTCCCATCAGTTTCAGACCTTTTGACATCGATTGGGTAATCTTGGCGCAGAATTCCTTAATTTGGTGGACAAGTTTGGCCGAGTTGAGTGAGGGTACTGTGGGAGGGATCTGAAGAGGGGAGGGCTGTTACCCAGCGCTCGTCTACCACATGGGTGAGGTCGCCCTGGGTGACGAGGGGTACAGCCGCCCTCTTTTGACCCTTTTCATTCAGGAATGGAAAGAACGACCAATCCAAGCACAGGGGACGTTCCCCTGGACTTACATTACCCTTTCCTTTTTCCAAAGGAAGGGCACCACCGCCAGGAAACTGTACGAGGGCTACATTTTTGTGAGCATTGGGCAACTTGATCTCCATCAAGGTTGCAACTTTTGGAGGGGGATGGGGAGCTTCCATGTGAAACTCAATGAACGCCTCAACCAGTTCCATGCAATTCGCACAATCACGTGCCTTAACCCAACTGTTCTCATAGCCAGACAACCCTTCCACGTGACGAGATACTGAACTGACTGCCATAATTTGTGGGATGCTAGATTTTTTCCACCTCAGTTTCTTCTGCATCCTAGAACACTATTAGCTCCAGATCAGCGGGAATAATTCCCTTGAATGGGGATAACTGAGAGATTTGGAAGACGGGGTGCTGTTTCCAGTGAGCTGGCAGCTTTAACCGGAAAGCACCATTGCCCAAGTCTTCCTCCACCAGGTGGGGACCAGAACGCTTGCTTTTAAACTTCTGGGATGGTACCTGAATCTGAAAATGGTGTGTATCCAACATAACATAAGAGCCCACCGCTATATTATGACCAGGAGCCAATTTTAAGATGCAAATCACTTATAATCATTGATAGCCTTTGTGAGATGCCTCCGCACTAAGGACTGGATAGATCAAATGTTTTCAACGTGATTGGCGGCAGCAGGGACCTCTGGACGCAGACAGGGATCAACCAAAAATGAGGGATTTTACCCCAACGTCACTTCATAGGTAGAAAGCCCTGTATATGCTTGAGTTCTTCTATTTTAGGCAAATTGGGTGAGGGGTGGTCATTGGCCCAGGTATCTTGCACGGCTGCCGCATAGCAACGCAAATACTGTTCCAAAATTTGGTTAACCCTCTCAGTTTGTCCGTCAGACTGGGAATGATATGCAGTGGAATGACAGGGGGTAATTTTCAAGTTGGATAAAAGCTCATTCCAGAAACACACTGTATACTGGGGTCCACGGTCAATGATGATCTCCTGCAGGAGACCAGACATAGAGAACACATGGCTTATGAAGAGACGAGTAGTTTCTTATGAAATAATTGTGGAAGAGCATGGGATAAATAATGATAATTTAGTAAATTGATCAACCACCACCATCACCGCCATAAAACCATTAGAATAGGGAAGTTCAAATATAAAATCCACAGACACCGATGTCCATGGACCTTCCACCTGTTGTAAAGGATAGAAAAGAACCTTCCTTACTGATCAATCTGACTTGGCTCATGCACAAGTAACACAATCACCGATCCAGTCAGTTACTTCCTTAGATAAGCCCACCCAATTAAAAGTCCGCTTTATCAACTTGGTACATTTCATATTTCCCAGGTGGCTGATTGTGGGATGATCATTATGTGCCCAAAACACCTCCTCTCTGAAGAGAGGAGGAACCCAAACCAACAATTGAAAATAAATGAGACCGTCCACCAAGGTGTATAAGGGATGTTTGTGAGTTTAAGGACAATTGGTTTAGTAACTCCACTCCTTTGGGGAAGGTCATTTGAGCTGCTCAAACCCGTGAAATAAGTGGGTTATCAGGAGCCAATTCTACTGCCATGATCACGGGTGGTGCAATAGATAGAACTTGGGTGGTAATGATCATGGTAACCAGGTCCACTTCATATGAGTATGTGGGACAATGTGCCAGTTTGTGGCTAAGGAGATCGGGAAGCACATTTAACGCACCTTTTACAATTTCATATTTAAACTTGAATCTGCATAGGTCCTGATAGGTATGATCTTGACAATGTGGCAACTTTTGGGGTTTACAGAATAACAGGAGTGCTTGGTGGTTTGTACGCACAGTTAACTCGTGTTGGGCACCCTGTAACAGATACTGCCAATGAGTTAACGCCCATGCTATGGCTGCCAACTCCTTTATCATATATGGCCCATGATTGCTCAGTGGAGGAAAAATTTTGGGAAAAGTAGGTGACCGGAAGTTCCAAGCCATCAGGCTCCTGGAGAAGAACCAACCCACTGCCATAGATGAGGCATTGCAAGCAACGATACATGGTTTGGAGGGATCCATGTGTTTTAGGACAGGGGAGATAAAAATACCTCTTTGATTGACCCAAACGCCTGCTGGCACTTGTGTGCAACAAAAAGGCACATTTTTACCCCTGAGGGGGTGGAGAGGAGCTGCTAACTGGGAAAGGGCTTGAGGAAATTATTTATAGAAATAATGGTGCCCAAGAAGCTCTGTAATAATTTTTGGGTTGTTGGAGTTGGCCATTCACGGATGGCGTCCTACTTGTTAGGGGGATTGCATAACCATCTTTGAGGACTAGGTTCCCAAGAAAGGTAACTTCCTCCTTATAGAACTCGCATTTGGAAGTCTTGAAGAACAAGCCTGCCTTGTGTAAAGCAGCAACAGCCGCTTCCAAATCTTTAGCATGTTGTTCAGGAGTTGGGGAGTGAACCAAAATATCGTCAATATATGAAACTGCGCAAGTAAACCGGAGGTCACCCAGTACACTGTCAATAATTCTTTAAAATGTAGCAGGCGCATTCTTCAACCCAAATGGCATTACGCGGAATTGAAAGATTCCTCGTTTGGTTTATATCGCGGTAATCCACTCTTGACCCTCTATTACCCATATTTGGTTGAAGGCATTAATGAGGCCAAGCTTGGAGAACACATGAGACTTAGCAATTACTTGACTGATAGTTTGCTCCAGGGGTAAAGGGTTGGGGTGCTCACTGTAATGTTATTCTAGTTGTCTGTAATCCATGCAGGGACGGAGGGAACCATCAGCCTTATTGGCAAAAACGATGTGAGAAGCTATAGGTGATGTTTTTTAAAAAACCACTATTTCTTTAGTATTTCATATAACCAGGTGTTAAGGGCAGCCTCCTCCTCCATTATGTGTGGGTAAAAGGGTCAGTTGATGTTCACCAAGTGTACCGTTGTTTTAAATCCCAAGTCAAATTTGGTGTGGGGAAGACAGTTTGCTTTTTTGGAATCAAAAATACTTTTTAGCGCATCAATTTTTCAGGGAAATCAAACGGAAGGCCTGCAGGGGAAACGAGGGAAGTGATGGAGCTGCGGCCTTGTGTTTTCTTAATGGTAATGACTAAGGGAAACTTACCCTCCATTTGATCATTAACAAATGACAACTTATTCGCTCCAGGTGAATCTTAACATGTTGCCAATGTCACCATCTGACCCCCAAGATAACTGGAAACACCAAGTTTGTCATTGCTGAAAATGATTGCAAAAGCTAAACTGATGTACTGAGAAAGGAACTGGCCGACGGACTAAATATGGGGACTGGGAGGCTGATGAAGCAAACCATCACTGAAGGGTCTAAGTCCAGGTTGAGCTCCAATTGTTGGGATAGCTCAACGTTCATAAAAACAGCGGTTCTGGTACCCACCAAAGCCTCAAAGCAGATGAGGTGGGATCTGATAAAAATCTTCATAGGTAGTAAAAATTAGGAAAGCTTTTCTTTATTGACCGTTGAAGTAGAATCTGTCAATACTGAGGAGATGGTATTAGGATTGGGGGAAACTACTAGGTAATAGCAAGGAGTAAACCCATTGTAAGTCAGAATGCCAGAATATACTGACCTGGGCATGATGGCCGCGACAACTATGGGATGTGGTTCAGGCAATTTGAGAGTTTTTAGACTATCATGACCAGTATAAAATTTCTTCACAACCTGGTCCAGATGAGAAAAAAGGACCTTTGCTACGCCTATATCAATGAGAAAGGTGGAAATGGTTAGGAATAATGGTTGGTCAAAATCTTCAGGCAAACAGCAAGTTATTTTTATACCAGCCTGCCAGCTTAAGTGCTGAAGCACCCAAACGGCAAACTGAATGCTAGAGGCTCTACTGCTGTTATGACAGTTATGGAACTAGTAAGGAGTTCCGCCATTTAGTACTCATTAGCCATAATCGAGTATAGGCACCTAAAATATACCAGGTGAACACGGCCATAAACCCCGAGGGTTGGTGGAATACTGGTGGAAAGGGAGGTTTGGTTTTCAACATATTAAAAATTGGAATTTTGGGTAAAAAGCTTTATTTGGAAAGACAAATGAAGAAAATTAACCACCATTTTCTCAGCGTGATGCAACTGATTAAATAGTGTTTGATTGTAGTGGGTCCAAGCAGGGATTGGGTACCTCAATTTTACCTAACCTGGCAAATTTTTGGGGAGGGGCAGATAATCTCAATTTGAACTGACATCAAAGGATTCGGTGGCAGGATAAATCACTGTTAGTTTGACCTTAAACGCCTGAACTGAGGCTCGACTGCATTTCCTCAGTTGGTGCAATTGCATCTGGCACAATGAGCAACAGGATTTTCCTGGGCCACCCCACATAGGGGCGGTCCCAATTGGTTGAAAAGGATTCAAGATACCCAACCCACTCATGCCCAGATTGCTGGGGCAATAATTTGGTCAAATAAGATACGATGGCTACAACTCCTGATTTATTAGATAAGGGTTTTGAACTGTCTACGATAGTTTCTGAAGATACTATCTGCACATTGGGGATTATACCGAAAATTTTAGAGGTGGTTGGCATTGCAAATGTACTGCTGGCTGAGTCAGAAACGCTTGGTATTTCTGGCTAATAATTTGATATTTGTCCTTTTTTGGCTATATATTTTCTGATCATTGGGCTTTGTTCCCTTCAGTTTCATACCTTTTGACATTGATTAGGTAATCTTGGCGCAGATTTCCTTAATTTTACGGACAAATTTGGCTGAGGTGAGTGAGGGTACCATGGGAGGGATCTGAAGAGGGAGGGCTTTTACCCAGCGCTCATCTACCACATGGGCGAGGTTGCCCTGGGTGACGAGGGGTATAGCTGCCCTCTTTGGACCCTTTTTATTTGAAAATGGAAATATCTCATGATCCAAGCACAGGGGACGTTCCCCTGGACTTACAGCTGCAGTAACAAGGTAAAAAAATCAAACTCTTAAAGTTCCACTTAGAGCACCTCTAAAACAAGATGATGAGCAAAAGCTAAAAAAATCTCAGAGGCAAGTCATAATCTTAGAACATTATTGCCCAAGTAGCTGGTTTGAGCAGGATCAGGTATCGCATGCGACTCAGGTGTCTGCTCATCAATTGGTAACAACTCAAAAAGCTAGAGATCAAGATAAAGAGAAAATCACCTAGTTGAATGACTTATCCAAATCTACCGTTGCCTCAAAGAAACTTAGTAATACTGGAATAATCTTACAGAAGAGCTTAAACCAAGACTTAAAAGCCTCCTCAGAGCTCCAAATGCAACAGATAATATAGGGCTTTTATTGATATTTTAGTTATTAGAGGATAAAAACAATATCTTGTGTGCTTACTACTCATCAACCTGTCAAAAAAACATGTCTGGACATACACTTTAATAACTTAGAGAAAGATAAAGTCGTTTAAAAAGAAGATTCAATTTGATGGATGTCACACCAAGACTTACTTTAAAGAAATGTAGCAATGTATTAACCATCTACAGGATCAAAATACTAGTCTCTCAACAAGATGAGCATAGTGACACAAAATCCAAAATTTCCATTTGTGAAGATCCCAGAGTACACGCTGTCAAAGGATTGGAAGCTACTATCTTTAAATTTACCTTAGAGTACTAGTTCACACCTTAAAGAGGGATATTTTATACCTCTACTCTATGTTTATTAAGATGCAATGGAAGGTGAAACTGATCATTAAAAGGTTAAGCATATATGGTCTTGTTTAGCTGTATGGCTCAGGAAGTTATGCTCTCCCATAAGATGACTTAGATACTTGAGAGAAGTTGAGTAAGCACTTATAAAATAACTAAGGTCTGAGCAAAGCTTGGGTATGAATAAACAGTTCTTCATGAGGGTTACGCTATGACAAAATAAAAACGCTGTCCGAATTCATGATACTATATTTAGTCTAAAAACGCTGAGGACTTTAATTGCTTGCATTGGACGATGACATAGCTGAAAGTTATTGTTGGTTTACATAGTAATCATGCCCTAGCCATGTACGTCATGTCTTACAAATGAAGCTCCAACCCTGTATTAGACATTAAAGAAGCCCTGTTTGATGTGTTTGTTATATAATATATGAAATTGATATGACTGGATAATAAGCCATATATACGGCGGATTGTATTTTATGATTCAAGTGAGCCTTGAGATTGACCAGAAAGCTTTGCCAATTTAAGGGATTCTAATCAAAATACTCATAGTTCGGCGAATTGAGGGAATTCCACTGAGGCCCAATGATATAACGAGATCCCTAAGATGGTAGCAAATAGAGTATTACTCAGATGAAGAGTTAAAACTGATCATGGATGCTGAGGATTAAGAGTTGAGGGGGCGAACAAGAAGGTGGAGGTTTTTAAAAAAAGGAGTATTAGGAAAGAATTAGTGGAAGTAGGCCGTTAATTTATATTTTAATAAATTGGTATTGTCAGGGAAATAGCTTCTCATATAATAATTTATCGTTATTATTATTTATCAAAGGTCAGCAATCTTCATATTGTCCGCCCACTGCTTGGTGGTACTGAACTTGTTCAATCCACTAGCAGAATTCACCCTACTGCTAAAAGTTAATAGAGGTGCTCACTATAGGGGGTCCATTGATCAACACTTAAAAAGTTTCATATTTGCTAAAGCCATGGTGCAACTGGCTCACCTCAACAGGTACTACCCCAGTTTATTAAATTATCTCAATACGCAGAACTGAAGCTTGCCTTGGATACACTACTCCAGGCTCAAAAACTGCTTTTCCAAGAAAATGATTGTATAACAGATCATCTCACTAAGGCCTTTCTTCGATTGCACCTGGTGGGTGGCTAAACCAACCAACTTGCCAACCTCTTGGGTGATCTACAGAGTGGCAATACTGTGTAGAGCTTAAATGGAATAGTTGTGCCATGGAGGAAGGGGTCTGCATTGACAAGATTCCCCCATTTAACTGCAATGGAAGCATACCAAAATTTTTAAGAAGTTTAAATTTGCAATGGAAGGGGCTTCCAATCAGCGGATAGCTAAACTGTTGTTATCCACTTTGGACATCACAAGTGCCAGCCAGGTTACATGTTAACTTAAGAGTAGTAAAGTAACATATCAAGATGTGTAAAGACCGTGGTCCACCTTTTTGAGTGTGTGGCAAAAAAGGCTCAGCGCAAGGCAGTTTTTGACAATAAGTTTTCAAAAGAATTAGTCTTTGGTGGAGTTTGCGGAGTGTTTCATAGCTGAGGCTCATGTGTTGGTGGGAGCAAATATCTTAACTAAAGAGGAGGTGGTCGTAGCAATGATGGCGACTATTAAGCTATATCAAGAACTGTATAATGCTATGTCCTACTTATAGAAGATGACGCTGAGCTATTATAAAATCGTCAGTCATTTACACCGTCTATCTGTCGTTTTAGTGCTACCAATGTGGAACAGAAAGACCTTGAAACTACTCCTAAGGCCTTGTCAGTAAATAGACAACAACGACTTTGTTACAATCCGTTGGGTAATACTCATCCACTTAACATGTTGGCGGTACCTTTCCATCCCCATAATTATTAACCAGCTCATCCTCGGCTAGATTATGACCCATCACTTAATTTTTGACACAGACCTTTGGGTGTGATACAGAGAAAAGGTCTTTTACAATTGCTTGTTTCTCATGCGTCCAAAGAGGCCATAATGTGGCTAGCTGTCTGGGCAGGATGAATGCTCATGTGATATTGGCTGCCCTGATCAAACAGGGAAAAGTGAGCAGAGTAGAGAAGGGATGCTCTACTTATGCTAAACCAAATTTATTTGTCCCTGATGATTCCCCAAGTTACTTTGTGTTGGTCCTGGTGCTCAACCTGATGGTATATTATATCAACAAATCCCCTATGATATCTTGGCCTCAAACTGAAAAAGAGACCCAACTAACACAGACCAAGTTTTCGCCAAGATGTTTAAAATATGTATGCCTAAAAACCTTGTGTGGAATGGTAAAGTCAAAGTTGGATCCTCAACAAATGTTGCAACCCTAGAGGGGGGAGCGGGACATTTCCAGTAGAGAAAATTGCCCAGGAATATCCTCATGTCAGCGCCAGTATTATCACTTTTCTCGAAAACCAAAAGCCCTTGGATGTTACCATCTAGTACTAAAAAAAGCCCTTGGATGTTCAAGTAATAAACACCAACGATTCTTCTTATTTGGAGTGTATATACTGTGATATCTTAGTTCAATATAAAAATCTGGGCGATTATAGATACTCTGCTCCTGTCAATATAATATCTACTAAGTTCATGGCTAAGTTTTTTCAGAATCCTTATTGGAAAATAAAGTAGTGTATAGACTGCAGGGCACATAGCAATGTGTTGGAAGGCGCTTACAGTGCGTTGCCTCTGAGGTTTGGTTCAATTGGTGCATCCGCTCCAGAGGTGGTTCGGCCTAACAATCACTATGAAATGTTGTTTGAGGCCACATTCATGCGGCAATTTGAGCAGTGATTGATATGGCGGAGGAAAACGTATTATTCTGGAACAACGAATCCCCATTTAAATTTCCTCCAATGCGGTCCCAGAAAACTTAATCTGCTCAAGTCAAATTAATCTTGTGTATAGTGACAGGGTGATTACTGTACATTATCGCCAATAAAGAGGAGGTCCTTAGCTCATCCTAACCAGATTTATGAGTACAGTGGTATTCCGCTATAGGCTTAGAGTGCTTTAAGCATATCTTCTGGGCATCAGATCATAATAGGGGATGGAGCTTGAAATAGACGTCCCTGAAGGACTATATGGGGAAATTATGGGGCCATACCAGCAATTGCGGCTAGAACCCCATGTGGCTCCTGGGCTCCTGTTACCAGGGCAGGAAGAGAAGGTGTTGATAGCGAACCTACAGAAGGAGTCTATGAAGGATTAAAGGCATCAATTGGTGGATTTTCTGGATCTGATTCCTATTGATATAATCAACCAGATACACGTCTTTGGTTCTTGGAAAGGCCTCAGGCTATTTTTTAAAAACCCCATCCAGCATAATGACTGTGGTTCCACGTGAGGTTGTAACTGGTCTGTCGGAGGACCAGAGGGACAGGGTGATGGATCTGTTTGAGAAATACCAAAGCATTTTTGCATCTGATGACCACGACTTGGGATGAGCATTCGAGATTGTGCATCAGTTGGACACTGGAGAACACCCGCCTATCTGGTCATGGCCTATCTGGCACTCAAAGGTGGCGGAAGAAGTTGTATCTAAGGAGATAAATAACTGATTGGTTAGTGAATGTTAGAGCCGTCAAAGAGTCCCTGGGAATCCCTTGTGCTAATAATCAAGAAGAAAGAAGGCACCAATCGAGTAGTTTTAGACTACCAGAAGCTTAAAAGCATTACAAAAATAGACTTGAACTTACTTCCATGAATTGATGATGCTTTATATTAACTGGGCAGTGCCAAATATTTATCCGCTAAAGACTTAATATTGGGGTTACGGGAAAATTGAGCTGCCAGTGGTAGAACAAGAGAAGTGCACTATAATCACCTCATAGGGGTTGTTCCAGCCTATACGTATGCCACAGGGACTGTGCAACGCCCCAGCTACATTCCAGCGGGCTATGGACACGATCTTGAGTGACCTGTAGCTGACTTGCACTTTAGTCTATCTAGACAATATCAATGTGTTCTCGCGGACATTCACGAAATAACTTGGCCACCTGGAACAAGTATTCCACTGAATTACTGAAGCTATTTAGTAAAATTTAAGTCACAAAATTTCCACTTCTTTAAGGAGCAATTAGATTATCTCAGGTTTGTGGTAGACTCAAAAAGGCTTAGTTCTTAGTTGGCAAAGGTGGAAACTATACTAAAGGTAACTTAGCCAGATAATAAGCATATTATCAAAGTGTTTTTGATGAATGGTTGGTTACTACCGGTGATTCATTCCCAATTTCAGCTGTATTGGGGCAATGCTCTTAGTTTATTAAAGAAAAACGCTGCCTTTACCTGGATTGAGCGTTTTAAAAACGCTTTTTGATGTCTTATGAACTACATTGGCTAGCGCGTCCATTTTGCATTACCCTAATTTTGAGAAGATTTTATTGTGCAAATGGATACATCTCATTCCGCTGTAGGGGAGGTATTATCCAAAAAGGATAATGATGGTTTGGAGCATCCCGTTGGTACTGTAGCAGAAGCTTAACATGCCCTGAATGGAATTACACCATGACTTAGCGGGAGTGCTTAGTGGTTATATAATTATATATAAGCAGTTCTGGGTCTACCTCCACGAGGTTAAATATAAAGTGATCATGGACCATGAATCCTTGCAGTGGCTGCAGAAAATGCAGTAACCTAAAGGGTGGCTCACGTAGAGGGCCCTGAAGCTCCAAGCATATGACTTTGAGATTGTACACTGGCCAGGGGCGAAACACCAGAGTTGATTTATCTCTCATGATAACTAACGGTCATCATTACGGCAGATTTGGTGGACATAATGTATGTTAAGATGATTATGGGTAAATATCATAATGAACCAACACAGGTGATCAAAGTTTTAGATGGCTCTAATGGGATACCTTTTGGTGTGATTAGGACTATTTAAGCAAATCGGAGAATTGACGCTGAGCTTCCCACAACCTTCTGCTAGACCAGAAATTATTGTGTATGCTCATAGTGCGGTAGGCCTTGGAGGGTTGCGGAAAACGCTGTAGTTTGTGTGACCCCATTACTATTGGGAGAGCATGAGCTATGATGTGCTTGATATGGTTGCTTGTTGTCACCATGCCAAGTGGAGAAACTGTTCCATAAGAAGACCACCTATCAGTGGGTAAAACCTCGTTTTGCATGGTATACTGTTACTCTTGATATGGTGGGTCCTCTGCCAACTGGCGCAACCTGCTCTAAGTATATAAAGGTTGCAATTGATCATTTGAAAAGATGGGTGGAAGTAAGAACGAAAATGATTTAGGGGCTATCACCACTGCCAACTTTATCTTAGAGGGTGTCATGCAGTGACATGTTTGTTGACAGTTTACTCCATGAACAATGAAACTAATTTCACGTCACATATTCTTCCCAAGTTTTACTAACTAATGACAATCCGTGGGGTCTTGACTACACCCTACCACTCTGAATCTAATGGAATGGTGGAATGGGCCAACGGAACAATAAAATCATTTTTACAAGCTTGTAAAAGATCGCACCTCTGAGTGGTTTACCCTCCTATCCACCTCCATCTTTGCATATATTATCAGTTACCACTTGTCAACAGGGAAGAGTCCCTTCCAATTGCTCTATGGTAGACATCCAGATTTGCCTGCTTTGTTTTACTCCTATGTGGAGAATATTGGCGGAGTAGAACTGTAGTGTTATCTGACAGAACTAAATGGTTTTTCTGATAAAACTACAGATGGAAGCTTAATCTACGTGCTTAATTAAAAAGATTCATGATCAGATGGCCAACAAAAGGAGATGTAGTGGGCCCTCACAGTTCGCTGTAGGAGATCATGACTTGTTCCACGACCAACATGGATTTGGAAGGATGAACAAGCTTGTAAACATCCTGACTGGACCATTTGAAATTATTCAGATGACTGGTATTGATGCCTAAACCATTAAGGAACCTGTGGGTGGTCAGATTATCAACCAAGTTCACACAAAGTTCCTTTGAGCATACAAGTAATAGGAGCTTATTATCCAGTCAAGGGGGTAATGTTAATAAATTAATATGCCTGGATGATAAGCCATATTATGGCAGATAATATTTTAGGATACGTGTAGCCTCAATTTTTGAGCATAAGATTATGTTGATGTCAGACAAAATTAATTTAAAATTCATAGATCAGCAAGTTGAGGGAATACCGCTAAGGCCTGATGATAGAAAAAATCCCTAAGATGGTAGCAAATAGAGAATTAATAAGCTGAAAAGTTGAAAGTGACTAGGAATACTGAGGATCAAGAGTTGATGGGGAGAACGAGAAGGAGGAGTGTCGTGAAATTGACCCTGGGCTCTGCTAGTGTGCCAGGCCAATCAGTATGAGGACTGGTGGCCATTTGCTGTTTCGCCTTGATTGGTGTACCAACCCGTACAAGTCCAGCGTCCAACCCACCAACTAACCACCAACGGCTTCGCCTTTAGCCCCAGGCATCCTCAGCATGTGCCCCAGCAAGTCCTGCCCCCTTCCTGGGCCGGTCAGGCACTTCCGCGCTGCCCCACCCTCGCAACCTTTCACCAACCCATCTGGGCATGCCCTGGAGAGTCCATCCCCCTTCTTGGGTGGCTATGGCACCTCCCGAGCTGCACCCCGCTAGGGTTAGTGGCCTGTCAGCACATCTGCTGGTAGCCAGCTGGCCAGGTTCCCACTGGTTCCTCATAAGGAGGAGACATGGGAGCTGGCAGCACCAGCCACTTCAGGCGTGATCACCCGCACTTATCTGAGATCTCCTATACCACCTTCCCCACTCTAGTTGCACTAAAATACTTCAAGCAAAAAGGAAAGATGACAAATGAGAAATGTTTATTAAGAGGGAATGAACGACTATTTATACTACTTTCAGGGCTACTGGACCCAAGTACTCTTTGGCAAATCAAATACCAGAAATCCCATTGGCCTCTTGATCCCAAAACTCTATCAGATCATAAACTTTATTCATTCATACTTCATAGTGATTCCCTACAGATCTGCTCATCTGATTGCCGAATTAATATTAGGTCAATCCATCCTCAGCATAAATTGCTGGTCTATTATAGATAAATTCATATATGAATAGGACTTTGAGCATCCTCGGCATGAGTCACTGGTGTTTTTAATTAGTCAGCAGAACCATTTTGGACAATCTGTAACGGATTCATCAGCTTTCTGCTGGAAACTCCACAACAATCTTCAGATGGCATTTTGGCAGCAAACGTAGCTTCCACTGAACCTAAACTCAATTAAATATATAACATTAAGTAGTATCAAACTAAGCAATTAGCCAGCAATTATTCCCAACTAACAAAATCCTAATTTGTATACTTTTAAAAGTATTCATCTGGTTAAAATCCTGACAGGGAGGTTTTTAATATAGAAGGAGAGAGTATAGTAAGAATTAGCGGTTGTGGGCCATTAGTTTATATAATCAAATAAATTAGTATTGTCAGGGAAATAGTTCTCATAAGGTATTTAATTATTATAAATTTATCAAAGGTCAGTGAGCTTCTTATTGTCCAACAGTTTCTTGGTGGGACTAAACTTGTGCAATCCACTAGCAGTACTCACCCCCTACCGCCAAAAATTAACTATACAAAAGCCGGAGACCTTTAGAAAGGCTTCCATGAAACCAAGAGTATATATTATGGAGGAAACAAAGCCTAAGATGGTGGAAAAACTCAATTGTAACCACTGTAATAAGAATAACCACACTGGAGATGAGAGTTTTTAAGAAGAGCCCTGCCCTCTTCAAGAAAGGAAAAGGGCGGTTGGCTTAGGGTCAAATACCTCTAAAGCATACCAGCCTAATGTATCTGAAAGCGGACAAATGCCAATCTTTAATATCACATGTTTTAAAAGTAATTCTAGAGTTGGCTCTAAAGGGGGTTAACTGGACACAGTATATTATATTTTAGGTGCACCCACTGAGATTGACATTCCAATTTGCTTTAATAGTAAAATTTTGATAATTCCCAGGTTTCAGAGGACACTTGCCTCAGTCAAAAATCAGTTTTCAAGAATCATTGAAATGGCAAGTGATACTGATCAATACCTTGCCTTGTTGATCTGACCCATATTAATCATGCACAGTCTTATGGAGATTAAGAAATAATATTTAAAGAATGACCAAAACCCTCAATGCAACTTTCCACATCACAGAGTTTTAGCCCTCCTGACAAAGTTCAGATGAGCCATTACCAAAGTAGTAGTGTTATTCAGAAGGTCAAATTAAGGGCTATCTTAGATATGAGATCCTCAATCAACGTTGTCCCATACCATCACATCAAGAAGATCAATCTCGCCCCCAAACAAAAGACTTTGAGAGTATACACTGCTAATTAAACAATAATAAGGTAATAGGTGAGTATTTGCCCTTCCAGTTAAGTTTCCAAAAAGTTTTCTCAGCTACCGCAGCTGTCCTGGATGATAGCCAGTATAACATACTTATTGGGACAAAGTCATTAAATATCAAGGAGCCATCAATCTGAAAGAAGGTAATTTATTTATCTCAATTTAATAAGATCCCTTGTCTTAGCTAAAAAAGACTTCAGCAAGGTGAGATACTCTTACCTGGTCAAGTACAAAAATCACTTTGCCTTTGTTATTTCAATTCTTGAAGAAAAGTGAAAAAGCTCCCCAACTCAAAGAAGCAGCAGAAGTCGTACCTCTTTTTACTACTTAGGAGGTAAAAGTTAAACTTTGTAAACAAAGAGTGGTTACTTGCAACGTAGCCCTGAGTATATCCCTTAAGCTGCTTACTACATATCACTAGTATATGATTGAGCCAATATATATGTAAAGGTTTTACAGGAGTCTACAACCCATATTGTCAGCGACCTATTGAGCTAATACTTAAGAATCTGACTAATTAAGATATATTAGTAAAGAAACAGTAAGATATTGGAATGTCAACTTTTGCCATTGATTAAATCAACAAGGCAAATTTTAATAGTCTTCACCTTGATTTTGGCCTAACTGATGATAGTTTAATTTATGCTATCCTCTAAGTCCAAATATTCAATCAGTTAAATCAGGAGGAGTTTAAAAAGTGGATTTTTTACTTGATAACTATCAAGAAGTTTATTTCAAGTCAGTATTAACTATAGTATTATGAAGAACTGGACACATAGTGTCGACGTAAGAGCTTCAACCCCAAAATGATTAAAGACATATAGAAAGTCAAAAGTAGAGGAACTATACACAAAGACTTAGCTCAAGCGGCTATTAGATGCCAGTGTACTTGTGCTGTCATGGCTGGAAAATGACATGATCATGGGACCAATCCAAGGGACAAAGCTGAATATCAGGAGGCCAAGAAGGTGAATTTAGTTGGCCTCCCTGATCTTAAGTATACCTTGGATAAACGCTGGGCGGAGGCGAGGTATGCCCAGGTTGGTCACAGGGATGCTAGAGAAGTCTGGTCCTACATAATAGCAGACGTGTAAAATGAACCAGCTTTTTCATTAAATAAAAACAGTTTGCTTTGGCTTTTAGGTGAACGGGGCCTCAAAACCATACAGTTTTCAAACTTTCAAGCTCAGGTTGGCCACTTTTAAAATTAATTGCCTGTGTTTGGTTGTTTATTAAATACAGCATCTTGCCAAATGGAAGTATGCGCCTAGTGGTGTGCTCCGGCTTAGACCTGCTTCCCTTAATTGATTGTTTGCCCAAAATCCCTTAAATTCCTCATGTCAAGACCATCTTCCCCATTGGTTGACTTCTCCCCAAAATAAACCCCTCGTTTAGTACACTGTTTATAGTCATGTTATCTTGGATGATCCTGTGCTCAGACCTCTTTGATGAGGTCTCACGAAACGTTAACTATTTACTTTTGTCTACTAAAAATTTATCTGCTCACACACAGTTGGGCTGCCCAGATTCCTACCAGCCTAGGGTGCCCATGCATTAGCCTTCCGAGCCTTGTGTGTCTCCCTTTTGGTTAATCCTTCCTCAGATAACCCCTTCCTACCTAAGTTACTCCAGCTCCAGCACCCTCTGCGGGGCTTTAGTAACTCTTGTACTATTGACTAGTTCCCTGGCGTTGGCCCTATGCACTATGCACTACCACGCTGGGAACAGGAGATTTATAGACACTCTCCTTACACGTGCCAGCCCAGAGTCCATGGTCGTCCCCACTGTTAGTCATATAAATAAAAATGGTGTTAAAAGAATAGTGATGGATTACAGGAAGCTAATAAACCTCAAAAAGAAGGACATAATCCAAATCCACAAATTGACAATGCTCAAGCCTGACACTCCACTTTAGATTTTTCTCTGAAATGGATATCACTGGTTGCTATTGTTAGATGGATCTATCGCCAAAGGACCAGGAAAGGTGCGCGTTGATCTGCATCGAAGGATTATTTCAAACTACCCTGCCCAATAGGATTACGCAATGTGCCCACCTAATTAAAAGGGCGATGGATAATATAATGCGTGATCTCATACTGAGGTGTGATTTTCTACTTAGATGGCATATTGGTGCTTTAAAAAACCTCCAATGATGATCTGGACCGCCTCAAGTCAGTTTGTAAAAAATCCAAAAAACCAAATCAAAATTAAGCATGCAAAGTGTACCTTCTTCCAACAGGATTTAGTCTTTTAACACATGCCATATTGCGGGAAGGAATTAAATCCATATATGATAAGGTTGAAGCAACCTTCAAGATGCATGAGTTAGAGCCCTAGATATACAGGTATTCTTATGAATGATGGGAATATAAAATAACTTTTAACCCTAATTTGGCTTAACTCACTAAGCTCTTTTTTCATATGCTTGGCAATAACCACTTTCTAATTGAGAGTAGAGCATTACCTGCATTCAAGATCATAAAGGATTACCATCTAGTACTAAAAAAAGCTCATGAAGGATTTGTTAATAAAGACTGATTCTATAACTTCTAGACTGGGAGTCATTTATTCTTTTAAAGACACCTCCAACTTAGCTTAAGAGCTATTTCACCATCTGAATGATGAAGGCAGTGACCAACCAGTGTCTTATTACAAAAAACACTAGAAAAAGCTGAGCAAAATTTCATAATCAGGGAGAAAGAATTCCTAATATTTCTACTCACCGTAAAATATCTCTGACCCTTCATGTATGATATGAATTTACAGTTTTATAGACCACGCTTCTATAAGTAGCTGAAAACCATGAAGGATCCAGCAGGAGACTAGCTCAATTGGCTCTTAAATCTTAGCACTATAACATGAACATCGTCCATTAAGCTGTAACAAAGCTTATGAATGTAGATGGACTAACTCAATTGCTCATACTACACATAGACAATAGCGAAGCTGAATGGTTACACAACCTACTCATGAAGCTATAATCTTGGGAAGATGAGGATGAACCAATTCAAGAGACGTTAAAAAAAACACTAGAAGTACTAAAGTTATAGATGGCTTGTTATACAGGATAGCTATAATCAAATCTTTACCTTACTTGTGACATTTGAAATGGGTATTATTGATAAAGGAAGCCCAATATACCTTGAAAAAGGGAGGAGAAATAAAACTTAAAAATGAATCAAAGATTAACTATATTGGCAAGTTATTACATGAATCTTTAGTGGAAGTCTTAGACGCTTTAATGTTTTGTCAAAAACAAATTCTACATAAGCTAGGTACAAGTATCAGCCAATGAAACCTTACCAGCTATTCCATATCATCAGTTTAAATGTCTTGGTCCAATGTAAATTCAAGAAGTGAATTAAAATACACTTGTAAGGATTGAACATTTCACAAAGTGGGGCTAAGTAATTGTAGTAATTCAGCCTAGTCGTGCTCACTGGTGCTTATGCCACTGGATCCATTAGAGGTTTTAATAAAAATTTAATTTATAAGCACTACTAAAAACTTGGGCTTATATGGTTTTTATTAGCAGCGTGGGGAAATAAAGGAAAAACAATCCCTCTCAATATCTGACTGATCTTTAATGAAACTGTAATGAGGGTTGGGGGAATTTGAGGATAGGTTTGGAATAGCTTGGACTAGTCTAAATCAGGTAATATGGGGAAGCAGCTAGCCAAACTTAGGATACTCGCTTCATTTTGGCTAGACAATGGAAGGGGGCTTATGATTGGCTAAAACGTATCCGTGGGTTAACAATTTTATAAACTTTAGCCAATACTCGTTTAAGTAATGTCTTTGCACCTTGGGGGACCCCCGCCTCACCTATAAAAGGGGTGGCCCTCGCGTAGGTGCTTAAAGGACCTGGTTGTGGCTATGGGAGTGACTTCTGATGGTTGCCCCTGGGTTCATCGCATGATCAGCGTAATCTGACTGCTCTATTTTACACTTATTGCCCGTGAAGAATTCAAAATGGTTTTCCCAATTTATGGGTTTCCACCAAAAATTGATCAGGGTCTTTTGGCCAATATCAACATTTGTTTTATTTAAATCATGGGAAATATCATCGCAAGCTTGCAAATGGCCGACATTTCCTCTTTTTGGCAGATTTTGACCCAACAAATTCTTCTTTTGCAGCTGCAAGTGAAAATGTCTTCCATCAAACTCCTCAAGAATTTTGGGGGGAGATTAGGTCTCTAGGAATCGCCATTTACACGATTAATTATAAGCGCAGTAGATAAGGACTTTATAGAGTACTCATTCCCACTCTTGTAGGTAACGGTGAGAGGACCCTCCCAAATTATTTCAAGCTTTCCACTTTTGGGAGTGATGCGGTTATAGTATAATATCATGTCAGATACTTGGAACGTTGGCAGGGGGGTTTGGAGCTCATTGGCAGCCTGCCCTTATTTAGTGACCAATTTAGCTAGGTTCATCATCGCCTCAGGCTGAAGCTGAATGATATGGTGAGCTAGTCTTATCATGGCTTTTTCAAGTTCCTTACCACTAGAGAAGACATCCTTAGCTAAAAGGGCAGGTATTCCAGGTTCCAGCCCATACATGACATGGAAGGGTGACATCTTTAGGATCCAGTGATAGCTAATCTAGTTGCATTAAAGCACAGGGTAGATATTAATCGCAGAGAAGATGATCAGAGGAGGCTTTTTTTGTAAAAATGGAAACCAAGGTTCTATTTGCTCTTTCCACCGTCCCATCTGTGGAGGGATTATATGAAGCCAAAAAGGTTGTTGAGCTCCCATGGAAGTGAGCAGGTTTTTGAATACTCTGGAAGTGAAGTTCTTACCATTGTCGCAGAGTAGTACTTTGGGACAGCAGTGATGAGTGAAAATGTATTGATGTAAAAAGGTGGCGGTAGCCTTGGCCGTTTGTTCAGGAAGTACTACGGCTTTCGCCCACTTAGTGAAGGGGTCAATGCCGACTAGGATAAATCTGTTTCCACCATTCATCTGAGGGAGGGGACCTACTACGTCTAGGCTAATGGTGTGGAACAGTTGCTGAGGGTTAGTAGGTTGATATCTATTGATTCTGGAAAACTGGATTGCTTTTTACATGTGAGACAGGCATCCAAGACTTCAACAATGGTTTCCATAATCTCTTCCCAATAGTACCAAACCATAATCCATTTGTAGCTTTTCTTTGCTCTTCCATGACCTAAGGTGGAGTGTGCTTCCAGGATAGCAGGTACACGTTCTGAAGGCCAAAGGTAAAGCAACCACTTTGCCCTCACCTGCTTGTATAATTTCCCACTCTCCACTTTAGTGTTGCAAGAGTGCCAAGCTAACATTTTCTGTATGGGATCATCCTCATCCTCCCAATCCTCAGGGATCATTAATAGATTGTATAACCTTTCCGCCTCACTATTAACTAAATGAAGGACTGGTAGCCTCGTCAACCCATCAACATTTAAGTGATGGGTCCCAGCTTGGTGTTCAATCTTCATATCATAAGGCTGGAGCTTTAGAGTCCAACGAGCTAACCAGACAGTAGGGTCCTTCATATTTGGTAACCATTTAATGAAGCGTGGTCTATAATCTCAGTGAAGGAAGTACCATATAAATAAAGGGTGGTAGTGCTTCACAGCTAACAGAACAGCAATGCACTCCTTCTCAGTTACACTATAGTTGCGTTCCGCTTTTTACAGCATCTTACTGAAATAGGATACTGGATGCTCTGCACCATTTTCATCTATTAGGGCTAATATGGCCCCAACGGCATAGTCTGAAGCGTTGGTAAACAGGATAAATGGTTTATTGTAATCATGGTGCCTCAGGATAGGACGTTATTGCAGTTGTTTCAATGTGTCAAAAGCGGCCTTCTTCTCAGCGCCTCAAAAGAAAGGGGTGTTCTTAGTCAATAGGCGAACGAGTGGTTCACTGAGCTGGGTAAACTTGGGGATAAACTGATGGTAATACCCCATCATCCCTAGGAAATACCTAAATATCCTGTAGATTTTTAAGGGGAGGCATTTTAAAAATTTTAATTACTTTATCTTGGTAGACTGGGTCCCTTCTTTGGAAATGGTGTGTCCAAGAAAATCCAATTTCCTTTGGAAGAAGGTACTCATTGAAGGCTTCAACTTAATATTTGACTTGCATAACCATTGAAACAACTACTTCAGGTGATCAAGATTTTCATTGAAGGTTTATAAGAACAATGTGATATCATCAAGATATATGATGACATAAGTTAACTTTAGTTACTGCAAAATTGGTCCATTGAACGCTGAAAAGATGCAGGTGTGTTACACAACCCTTGAGGTAATCAGGTTAGTTGGAAGAGACGCTCACTACAAATGAGACCACATTTCTCCTGATCTTCAGGGGAAAGGTCCATTTTCCAATAGTCGCTAGCCAAGTCCATGGCAGAAAAGAAGTTAGCCAGAGAGTTGAGACAGGGTGTCATCAATGTTGGGGATAGCATAGCTATCTTTTCAGTGAGGTTATTTAACTTTCGGTAGTCCATGACTATCCAAAGACCTTCGTTTTCCTATTTAATAATCAACAGATGGAAGACCATATGCTTTGTGAAGGAACTAATAACTACGCGTCTAGTAACTGCTGAAGCTCCGCTCTCAACTGCTGTTCTTCCACCTTCGACTTATGGTAAGGTTTGGACCTAATAGTATGGGCATCACTCACATCAATGGAGTGACATCATCCGTTCATGTGGGCATAGTCATTGTCTGATTTGGAAAATATGTCGCTATATTCGTCTAATAAAGTATGAACTTTTTCCAGTTCATCTGGGGCCAGCTCATCCGAAATATGAACATTGAGTAGAATACACACCAGGTCTTTCATAGACAAACCCAAATCCGCCATAGAAACAATAGAGTGGATATTTTCAATATCCTCTAATGGAAGTAGGAAGCCTCTGCCAATCTCCTGGTGTTTTCATATGACCAAGTCTTTTTCGATGAGGTTTCCCAGAAGAAGGGTAATAGGCCTCTGGTAGGATGGGTCTAGTATCTAAGGCTATACCCGAGGCTCCAAGGGGTTAACGCCCTCAAGACTTACGAGGTGCAACAAGCAGTGGTGTGGGATTTGGGGCGTAATTATAGTGTCAACCACTCGTTGTTACCCAGGCTTAATTAATACCTCATCTGCAGCATAGAAAGGGATGGCATCCCTTGCATCCACTGAGTTGGGCAATTTCTTTGTGCTGCACCCAGAGGTGTAATAAGGTAAAGTCATAGCTGAAATGTAGTATTCGACAAGGCAAGAGTATTTGTGCTTGCTGGGTTCTTATTTGGATAGGACTAAAGGGACTTCATTGGTGAGCAATAATAAAACCTTGCTTCATATCAATTATTCCCTCATACTCAATCATAAACTGAGTGCTGATGAGCATATCATATGCGTTGTTATCCAAAGCCACAGCAGGGGCTGATAGAATAAGCTTTCCAATTTGAATGGGAAGGGAAGAGTATGCCCTAATAACACGGGTACTGGGGCCTGCATTTCCAAATTATTACGTGTACTCATAGTCAGGAGCTAGCTTTATATTTTTGATAAGCTTAGTGGAGACCACGTTAACTGGAAAGCCAGTGTCCAAATTGGCCATTATTTGGATTTTGTATGACCATTTCAACTTTAGTGAGTGTTCCTCTAAAGTTAGGTGACAAAGCTAAGACCTCCTTGAATCAAAAGGTTGAGGTTAATTTTTGAGCAGTCTCAGGATATTTATCCAAGATGGTTTTCAGTGATGGACCCGTTAAATAGGTCGAATCAAGCCAGCTAAAAATTGATTACCATCACTGGTTGTCTCAATAACTTTTGGCCACCCTAGAATTTGGCTGAGGTACGTTTCCTCAGGTATGGTGGTACCATACACTACTCCAGAGTCCAGATGATCAGGAACTTCTACTTCTGCAGGTGCTCCCAATATATAGTAACCAACGTCGTCGTAACCCCCTAAGATTCATCTCAAGGGTATTCTCAACAACTGTATAAGGCCGCAATTGAGTTAGGGGTACGGCCACATGAGGTTGAGTAGCTATCTTCCAACCCTTGGGGCGCGCAACTACCATTTTAGCTGTAGTGGAAAACACAGCGGCTTTGGTGTGCTTGTGTGGTAGCATGGTATCAACATGTTTAAGTCTCACTGAGGAAGCAAGTTTTGTAGGGAGGTAGGTACAGGTGGGCTCACTCTCAACTGGTCAACAGAAGGAATCTCCTCAATGGTTAGAGCTGAAGGTTTCAACTCAGCTTCATTTGTTGTGGCACAGAAATGGAGTTCAGCCACATCTAACAAAGCCTCCTTTATGTTGCGGATATTTTTGAAATAGCACTTTATGAGATAATATGTCTAGCTAGAGAAGGATGAGAAGCTAACCCAGTTAACAAGGCGGCGATAGCATCATCAAGGGTGAGCATGTTAGAGGTTGACAACTTTGTGTAGCGAGGTAAAATCAGTCATTAAAGGCAATGAGCGATTCACCCTCATACTTGCTAAGGCGCATAAAAGCCTGTTTTTCCCTGTGCAGTCTCTGCTTTGATCTAAATTCAGCTAAAAGAGCCTCCTTCACCTCTTCCCAGGTGTACAAAATGTTCAGGTAAGGAACTATCATCTCTTGCGCTGGGCGGCTTGAACAAGGATTGATGCGTTGAACTTTTTTCTTGTCCGTTGTGCTATCCATGGCAGCTTCATAAACGTACAAAAAAAGCAATTCTCACTTCACCAGGGATATACCTGTCTTTAAACCGTGGTTTTAATGGGCGCTGCTCAAGTTCTTTGAGACGTGATATAGCGCTTGATAGTTGCTTTTCCAGAGCAACTAAACGTGTCTCCATATGAAGAGGAAAAGTGGGAGTGTTACTCATGTTTGAAGCCTCCATTTTTGACGATTCTGAGGTGTACAGGTGTTCCCTGTAGTGAGCACCATTTTGTAGAAATCCAGCCTAGTTGTGCTCGCTGGTGCTTATGCCACTGGATCCCACAAAGGTTTTAATATAATTTAATAAATAAATACTACTAAAAACTTGGGTTTTTATGGTTTTTAATACAGTGCAGGGAAAGAAAGGAAAATGATCCCTCTCAATATCCGACTGATCAGTATTTAAACTGTATCAATGGTCAGGGGGAATTTATATAGATTAAAAAAAGCTTGTACTAGTCTGAATTAGGTAATATGGGAAAGCAGCTAGAAAAGTTCAGGATACTCGCTTCATTTTGGCTGAACAATGGAAGGTGAATTATAATTTTCCAAAATGTACCCTTGGGGTAAGCATTATATAAACTTTAGCCAATCCCCGTTTGAGAAATTTTTTGTACCTTGGGGGACCTCCAACACACCTATAAAAGGGGGTGGCCCCCGCGTAGGTGCTTGGAAGGACCTGGTTGTGGCTGGGGGGTTTGCCTTCTGATGGTCGCTCCAAGGATCGTTTTGTGGTCAGAGTATTCTGACTGCTCAATTTTACACTTATTGCTGTGAAGGATTCAAAATGGTGTTACCCCCATTTGTGTGGTTCCACCAATAATTAGCCAGGGCTTTTTGGCTGATATCAACATTTTTAGATTTAGTCATGGATAATATCATCGCAAACTTGTTTCTGGACAACATTTCCCCTTTTTGGCAGAATTTGACCCAACTCCTTCTTATTTTGCAGCTGCGAGGGCAAGTGTCCAACAGTAATTGCCTTTCCCACGCAGACCTCCACAACATCCACTAGTCTCATATATTAATATATATATACTAGGCATGTTTCCCGCAGTTTTAGTATGTGATAACGGAACAATTTTACTTTAAAAGTTGTGCAAAACTTAGCTCAAGCATGGGAACTTAACAACTATTTTCAGCGCCTACAATCCATCAGATAATTAGATTGTTGAACAAGCAAATGGAACGCTAGTCTCTATAAGAAATTTAAGCTATTAATTAAAATCATTTACATTGGGACTTATACATCCAAAGTGCTTTGATGGATCATCAGATAATTTTTCCTGTGATTTACCAAATGTCATTATTCATGGCTTTATAAGAAGAGAAACTGGTATCCCTGCCTTATTATCACACAAAGCTACCAAGAAGAGCAATGATTAGCTTTAAAAAAGATTTAAGAATACTGGCTCTGATAATTTACTAAAATCAATTTAAAACAGTGACAAATCTGACCAAAACAGTCACAAGAGAAGGTTAGTCAGCTTATGCGTCCTGAAGCCTTTGCCGCTTTTGAGTCTTCTAATTTGGTTCTTTAATATTATAACTGCATAGCATCACATGGGGAGAAAAATAAAATTCTATCTGGGAGGGCCTTACTTTATTACCTGCAAGCGTGGAGATGAATAAGTAATTAAGTCTCTAGTAATTGAAGCTACTAGCAACTATGTATATAGTAATTATTACATCATTAGTCCCAAGTAATATCCTTGAAGGAGATGATGTCAGAAACCAGGGTATCAGGCATAATAAAAATATTATCAAACAGATGAGCCCCTAGGGGATTTGTTGAATAAGCTTACTCCATGGTTTATAGGAAATCCATTGATTTATTTCACATATCGAAGTGAACTTGTAGTGATATAGAAGCTGGTACCAGAAATTCCACTTGGTTTGACTCAAGGCCAAAATTCCTCAAAGAAGAATAACAAGCTGAAGTAATGAACTCATAAATATAATGCAACAACTCCATTTGATATATCAAAAGGCTAAAATTAAAAGAGCTCTCAAAAGGGTACAAATCTGGAATTAACCTAATTATTGACTCAAATAACACCTAGTCTCATCAGAATTGGTTATTCACAGCATATTTCTAATATATAAAAGCTATCTACAAAGGCATGTATGAACCTAATATTTGTATCTTATGAATATGCTTGATTCAGAAAGCCCCTCTCTATTAGTTAAAATTTTCAATTGCCTTTGATGGGTTATATTGTTATGTAGATACAATCCTCAAAGCCTTTTCTTAATAAAGTTAAGACATTTATTCTAAATTTTCTTTTTTTTGACTTTACTTCAATGGGCCCCTTTGCCTCATACCATATGACAGATAATCTATTTGTGTGAACCTAAGAGAGAGTTTGGCCATCCTTAAAAATAAATAAAGTATTTAAAAATCAAAATCAAAACAAGTCTTTACATTCAGACTTTTTTATGAAAAGCACTATTGAGCCTCTCGCAGAACAGAAGTCCTCTAAGGAGGTTTATATAGGGTAGTTTGATGCATGTTTTTTTATATAGTAAAATATAGTGGCATTAATTGGCCCCACAAGAACTTAACCCTTCTGGAATGACTTATGAAAAATGCAGGTTCCAACGCATTAGTCAGCCATAGTAAGTTACTCTTTATGAGCTAGCGACCATTTAAGTTACCAAAAACCAATTATTTAATTTTTGGAGGCTATATTGCCATGGTAACCTACAAATTACTGTCAAAATAATCATTATAGCTCTTTAATAGTTCCAGTAAATACCCCTATTGGGTCATAGTTTCAGTTGTAGAATTTAAGTTAGGATTAAAATACTGATTATTCAGTCAACAACTGAATTCTCCTTCAAATATTGTTAAGGATTTTACACAAATGAATAACTAAATGACATTAAAATTAAATTGAGCCTGTCCTTACATTTAACTATTATTTATAGCAAATAATTGGTGAACTTTATTGGTGATAAAATAGATACCACTAAATTCCATAAGTGATTATAAGACGTATAAGATAGTCATGGAAAATCAACACATCCCCTGGCTTGACTAGATTATCTGCAAAGCTTCTAAACACCCTATTCACATTGTGCCTTAATTTCACTCCTGGCTCCCAAAGGCTTTAGTGGTGAAAAGTGCTATTTTCAGCGAGTACTCCTGCATAAATCAGTTTTATTAACCACAGAAATCATAAAATTTTAATCTTTAAAAATGGTTTTGTCCATAATACATCTGCTTTGGAGTGGCAATCAATCCCTTTGGCGTCATAGTAGACAACCTTATCCCCAATTACTATTATTGTACTGACAAGTGGATTATAATGACCTTTGGCTTAACTTATTGGCATCGTTTGCCATCCTTAGTGTTTGACTCAACTTGTGTGGACATATTGGGAATATAAATCCCTCAATTCTATTGTAATGTTGACCCAAGTCATCCAGTTTCATCTGAGATAATAATTATCATTTTGGTCATTTTTGGATTGTCAAAAATGTTGAGTGTTTAGTCGAAAGAGACTTCCAGTATAATTTGGTGTCAATCACCTTTACTTTAGCTTCCATGCACGTTTTCACATCCCACTTAAAACTTGATAAAGTGGATCATCTATTGGTTTATCTATGATTAGAGTGGTGACAAATAATTTTATTGTATATAGGTTTATCTGACGAATGTAATGACATGAAATTCTGCATAGTTTCCCATTTAGACCCCATGACCTTTTCCCATTTATTGACAAGGTTCCTTTTCTTCTGGAGATAGCACAAGATTCAATTGATCCTTTGTATTGCTGCTCCAATATTGAAAAGCATAGTGTCTCTTATTTTCAATATTTATGGAAAGTTAGATGAGGCTTGTTCACTTTTCTTAAAGCACTTGCCTTATCAAAAATATTTCTATTTAAATGTACAACTTTATGTTAAAACTCTGTTTTGAGAAAAAATTCCTAACTTTTTAGGTATTCTATCATTTGTGAGGTGGTAATGATGGTCACAAATGTTAAAATCATTTACAGTGTACTATCTGTTAAGTTCAGAGTGCAATTTGCAAGTTAATATGAATGACATAATTGCTCATTACGTTGAATTCTCTCAGGATTTGAGCCTCCTGGTTAAAGAAATTGGCAAGCAATCCTGGTGTTTTATCCCATTGGAGTGTAATTTCCACATATTTCTTGTTTTTAGCAAGCTATCCTCTTGAGGCTTCTGAAGTTTTTTATGCTTTTAGCATCGTTGTATGGATATTCTCCTCATGCAATTGGTGTAGAATTATATTCTGGTAATTAGGGTGTCTAAACATTAATAAAACAGTAACTGATCTCTGTAGATAACTATATTTGAACATGGTTATTTTTAATAAAATATAAAACTCCAGGACATTATCACAGTGGAATGTTATAAATCTTAAGGTATCCCAGGATTCATTATAGAGCGCTAACTTGATTGTGATCCAAGGAGCATGTTGATTAACCCCAGAAGTAGTGTAGATGTCGCCAGGGGTCATTGTCAAGATGGCAGCAAAGACACCGGGCATGTTCCTAGTAGGCTGAATGCTTCCTATATCACTATTTTATTTAACAGTAAACAAGTCATTTTTGCATAGCTCTGTATCCAATTAAGAGCAGGTACATTTTTGATTCACAACTTCATGTGGTTGTTTTGTACTTTGGTCTTGATATTCTCTTAATTGACAATTTCCCTTGACTTTGGTCTTAGGAACCTTAAGCTTAAAAAGTTCCTTATAGCAATTATGAACTACTTTCTCTAATTTGGAAAAAAACCATATAAATTGATATTAGTTTATGCAATAAAATCATTTTCTTGTTTTGCCTTAGCCATCAGTTTAAAATTTTTTATTTGGTCATATTGCATTGGCAATATTGATGTATCTTCATTGATGGTATCCAGCTCCTTCCCTTACTGCAGGATCAATCTATGGACAGATTTTATGGTTCAAATTACTTCTTTAAAGACTTAACTACAGAAAGCACCAAGTGTAAACTTTCTTTGTGAGTTTACTGTACACTTTCAGATTTTTCAGTAGGAATAAAGGAAATTTGTGGTCTTATAAAGACAACTAGCCAGTCAATCTTTAAAAAGTTGTTACAACTCATCTCAGGTATACTCTTATGGATTGCTCTAAGAATTATAATAAATTAACTAATTCCTTCAACTCTATAAATAGAATTGAATATTTTCTAATATTAAACTACACTAACCTGTTTTCAATAGAAATATAAAGGGGTTTATATAGTTGTTTTGGTGCTAAACTTTTCATAAGGCATAATATAGTGGCATTAAATGCTCTTAAGAACTTAACCCATAAGGGCCGACTTCAGGACTAAGCAGGTTAAAGGCTTAGCCAGCCCTAGTAGGGCAACGTTTATGGCTAATGGACTTTATAAACTTTTTTATGTTAAATGCACAGGTTCCTAGGTGTGCGTTGAATAGAATGTTGATTAATGTAATATCTGGGTGGATTGATAATAGCATGAAGACTATTATACCAGTTGGGCTCTTCAAAACTAATATGAGTATGTCTTCAACGCTAGCCAGGTACTAACGCATTTCCTTATAATATTTAGAGGCACTTGTAAAATTCCAGACATGAGAAATCTATCCATTCAACCCATCTTTTAGAATTGGCAACTTCTGGACACAAGGGAACTTCTTCCTTTGACTCTTCTTAAATAATTGAGAATCATCTGGACAAGGGAAACCATATCCCTCCAACTCCAATTGCAAGAGTTGCCAAATGACAAATAGATAAAATAAAATTAATATATCTTTTTACTTTAATCACAATAGTGCATAATATAAATTTTAAAACTATCTAATTGTCATTCCAAGTTCAAATGTATAATTAATTCTTTATTGAATGACATATTGGGTTTTTTATAAGGAAATTAGCGCCCAAACTTTTCTTTTGGATCCCCAATAGGAATGGCATACATTGCAAATAACTTAACCCTTAATATCCTTATAAAATATTGATTACTATTCCATCTATCTGGTTCCGTCGCTGACTAGAACATGACCCCTGCTGGGCTGAATATCTGAGGAGCGTTTCCCAAAGCCTTCACTCAAACTCAGAGATTCTCTTTATAAACTAGAAACCTAATTATTTAATTCAATCTTTTACTCATTAGCAGCTGGTCACGTTGCCACTAGGCTAACCTGCAATCTGCTGTTAACTGTTGGGTTCAAGGGTTTAGACCTCTTGTCCCTTTTTAATTTAAAGGCTAGGTGACCCAAAGATCCTGGGTGTTGGGTTTTCCTTTAATGCTTTTCTTGATCAAAAAGTCTTTCATTCCAGATGCTTTGTCTATAAAAAAGTATTTCTTACATATAAATTGGCTCCTTTTTAACCCAAAAGAGGCAAAAAGAGACTACTTTTTATTTGCTTAGAATCAAATACATAAGGGAGATCAGGGAGTTTACCTGGTCCATTTCCAAATTTTCCAAGCTAAGATCTATATTTTTTACTATATGGGATTCTGAAGCAGGCCTAGTAACTCAGTCAAATAGGTTTTGCTCGCTTTATAGCACAAAATTCGAACCAGGAGATTAAGGAGATTTTGGGTGAGTAATATGTGTCTGCATTAGTTGAAGATTGTCCCTGATGTTAATATGTCTGGAAATTTGTTGGGTATTATCCCTGTAATGGTTTCAATTACTTTGATAGTTTAGGTCTGATTCTTATCATTTCAATCATCCAAACTTTCCAATTTGGGTTGGAATCCCAACAACGCCCCCTCTAGATCTTAGTGTAGAGGGAAAAAGGAAGGAGAAAGTGACTATGTACGCATTTTACTACAGTACTCTTAGCAACCTCTACAATTAAGTGTTTGGTACCCCATCTATATATGACTTTGTAAGGCCCCAACCAGTTGGTGTCCAAAATTTTTGTTACGAGCTCCAGGCCGGTGTGGTAGAATAGGACTAGGTCACCCAGTTGGAGGTGTGTAGGGGGGCATCCTTATCATTAGATTGAGAAGTTTCTCTACTGGGTGTAGAAGATAAGTTTTTGGAAGCTAGTGCTTGAAGTAAGTTAATTTCATTTGCAATCCTTTGCATAGTGACTTCAGGGGCTTTGGGGAGGCTTGGTCAAGCATAGCATGTACTTTAGAAGGCAGATGGAGATTTCTGCCATACAACGCTTGGAAGGGCGACATCTTAGATATTCGATGATAGCTGATCGTATAAGCCAGAATTGCACTAGACAATTATTGGGGCCAATGAAGGGGGTCAGTCATAGTCATTTTCCAGAAGGTTGCAATTATAGTACCATTTTCCCGCTCCACCATTCCACTGGTTGCAGGATGGTAAGGGGTGGATAATATCTGTGTGGTTCCCATCAGTTTGGCTAAATCTTTCAGCAGCATTTATTGGAAATATTGCCCATTTAACAGAAAGAATGATGTTAGGGCACCCATGTTGGGTGATAATCTGATATACAAAAACGTGGTGGTAGCCCTTGCCAAAGCTGAAGGTAGAAATACTGCTTTGATCCACTTAGTTAAATGGTTCATGGCTAAAAGGAAGAACTGATGACCATTGGAGGATTGAGGGAGAGGTCCCACAACATCAATGATAATAGTATGGAATGGTTAACAGGGTGAAAACTGGATGTTGAGATTAAGGATTATGTCCAGCTGACTTTTGCACGCCAAGCAGTACTTTAATACCTCCTTGATTATATTTTTTTCCCAATAACAATAAGTTTTAAGCCAATGGTAGGTTTTCCGAATTTTTTTGGCTGACTTGTCAATGTCCATCCAATATGACGTTTGTTTGAGCCAAAGGTTGTACATAGGGCAACCACTTTTTAGACACAAGTTTGCACAATTGGCCATTTTTAATTTTAAGGTTTGCTGATTTCATGCTAGTTCCTTTTGAAGGGTCAGGGATTCGTCCTTTCATAAATGCAATTGAGTTAGGAGGGCATAGAGTCAATCTCTTAAGGGTCAGTTATATTTAATTTGAGTAGCTGAGTTAGGCAATCTGCATTTTGGTGTAAAAGCCCTGGTCAGTCGATAAGAAAAGTCATAGATTTTGAAGTCTTAACGCTTATTGGGTTAATCTCCCATCAGGGTCTTTCATTTGCTGTAGCCATCACAAGGAAGCATGGTCAGTAATTATGGTAAAAAGCTTTCTATATAGAAAAGGTTGTTAATATTTAATAGCCAGTAGGACAGCCAATGATTCGCATTCCATTACACTATAATTACAAATGGCTTTGGATAAAGTCTTGGTATAGTAGGCAATAGGATGGTCCACTAAGTTTTCATCATGTTGAAATAGTAAAGCTCTGATGACAATATCACCAGCATTGGTAAAGAGGAGAAAGGGCTTTTTCAACTTTTGGGTGATAAAGTACTAGAAAGTGGGAGAGTGAGACTCGTAGCAGGTCAAAGAACTGCTGTTACTCTTCTTTCCACTGAAAGGGTACCCCTTTCTTCAGTAAATACACCAGAGGCTTGGAGTTGTCTGAAAAGTGGGGATAATTGTCGAGAATATCACACCATCCCTAAGAAAACTTTTATGTCATATGGAATTTAGGGCGGTCATCTTAGCAATGGCCAGTACCTTGTCATCCATTGGTAATATTCCGGCTTTACTTACCATATGGCCCAAAAAATTTATTTCAGTCCGAAAGAAAGTTAATTTTGAAGGCTTTAGTTTTAATGATAATTGCCACAACTTCAAAAAGGCTCTCCTGAGGTGATTTAGATGTTTGGAAAAGTTTCTAAAAAAATGTTAATATTTTTATGTAATCTAGCACACAGGAGCGTTTTAGATTGCCTAATAGTCCGTTCATTGCACTTTAAAAAGGTAGCAGTGACGTTACATAACCCCTGTGGCATTTGAGTGGGCTTAAATAGTTCTTCACTCAAGATGAGAGCGCATTTTTCACGATCTTCTGGTGACAAATCTCCTTTCCAGTACCCACTAGTGAGATCCATAGCTGAAAAATAGTGGGACCCTGACATCAAGCGTAAGGAATCATCTATACGCGGCAATGGATAGCTGTCTTTTCATTTATTATAATTGAGGCTGCGATAATCCATGACAACATCGTGGCCACCATCCTTCTTCTGAATTAATAAAAGTAAGGAAGCCTGTGGGCTTTTAGAAGGCACCAATAAACTGGCCTTCAACAGTTGCTGTAACTTTAAGGCCACTTGAGCTTCCTCCACTTTGGATTTCTGGCATGGCCAAGATTTGAATGGAGGGTGAGCTTCTTTCTAATATGGTGAATTACCTTGGACATTTTCCCATAGTCACTTTATCTCAAGGAAAAAAAAATCGCCATTTTCCTCAAGGAGGTCTTTGACATTCTGGTGTTCATGAGTGGTAAGATTATCCCCAATCTTGCTTTTGACCAGAGCTATAGTGGGTATTTGATCGAATCCTAAATCCTGTAATGAGCCAAAACAGCCCACATCAGCAATTTTCTCAATGGGACATAGTTTTACAAGTGATAGGGGCATGCCAAGGGACTTTGAGAGTATCATTTGTTAAGTTCCCTATAGTATAGAGATAGATTTCCCATAAGCAGAATCCAAAATCCCTGGTAAGTTCAGCGCTTCAATTTTTTTAGTACTAGATGGTCCCAACCCAAGGGGGGATTCATCGAAAGGTCAGCGCTTCCTTGATGGAAGAGTTTGGGCGTTAACTTATCTCCAAAATCTTATTAGGAGTGGTGAGAATCTGGATCCCCACATCCACAATAACTTATGAGCCAGAGGGTATTTTGATAGGATGAGGGGTATATAGAGGGATCCCATCTTCGGCATCCACAGCCTTTAAGGGATTAATTAGTTTTTCCCTTTAAGACTTAGAATTCAACTTTGCAAATGGAGGACGGGTATGTGAGGAGGCATTTCCATTTATTATGGCTCCTTTATTTTTGACGGGAACTTTGAATATTAACGGAATCCAATACCTTAATAGAGATAGGTATTTTCTTATGGTTGATGATGCAATTGAATTCCCGCATCATTTGGACCCCAATAAGCAACTCATAAGCATTATTTCAATGCAATGGCGGTGGTAGTAATTTAGAGTTTACCAAATTGAAGGGGTAATTTATAATACGCTCCAATCGCTTTAGTAGACTTACCATCTGCCAAACCATATTCAGCTTCTTAAATCAAGTCTGTTGCCATTTTTATCTTTTAATAAGTCAGGAGTAAATAATGTTAAATGTAATCTGGTGTCATATATTTCCAGGACTTTAACCTTATGTATGACTACCTCTACTCATACCACTGAAGATCCAAATGGGAATTAATAGCTAGTAGACTGTCTTTAGGGATTTGCAGCGAAGCAAGTGGATGATTCTGCCACTTCCAAGCTAAAGTTTGTTCTATGCTGATTAAAATTTTTATCTGCTAGTGCTTGGCTTTCAATAGAAGAGCTGACTGCAAGAGTCTGTTTAGGTAACTGTCAGGGTAAATCCTGACATTAGTGGAATTCCTAAGATTATAGATAATGTCAGTCAGATCAATATGATATGTGATGAAGTTAGATCGAACAATTGTATATCAAACTAATGATTGTAGTGAAAATATTCGATTAATCGTTTAAATTACTTTATTTGCAATAATATTCAGTCAATTAATCGCACCAAAACGAATTTATGATGAGACTGAGACGATTTCCACTGCCTTTCAAAATCACATGCAAGTTGCAATACCATAAACTCCAGAGAAGGATAGTGCACTATTTAAAATCAATTAAGCTTAGGTAAGTCCAGGAAGTTGGATGGTATATAAAACCAAGGCATTCATTTGGTTAATCTTTGCAGTCAATAAAGTTGTTCTTATAATGCAAACATTATTAAGTCTATTTACTAAAGTGTTTATCATTACCGATCTACCACCTCAGACTACAAGAAACGCCCTTCCAACTTTCTCCTTTTAAAGCCATGTCTTTAAGCAACTCCCATACCAGCTTACCCACCATTCCTTATACCTGCACACCTCTAGTGTCCTTGTCATACTGGGATAAACCCCTTGGTTATGCTAACTCATGGTTAGCTACCCCCAACCAGGTCAGTAGTACACCAGTCCCTGAAAATTTGACCGCCACTATTTACAATAAATATCCCACTGCATTTTTATTATTGGGGGTTTTAATATATGCATTGTTGATGGGAAGTTACCAATTACTGGTGCGGATGTTTTCCTTAGTAAAGTAAATAAAAGAACTTATAAAGGAGCAGTAGGACCCAGTCAAGTGCAGATAGTTAGTGTGGTCAACCATACACCTATGACTTACCCTACAGATCCCTTGCAAAAGAAATTATATTTAGCTGAAGTGAAAGAAGGTCTTACGTTGTTGGGGACATATTTTAAAGCTTATCCTGAGACCTATTCAGATGATGCATGGAAAATTATGGAAGTGGGTTCACAAATCACCGGTGATGCGCTGAGTTGGTTTATAAGTAGCCTAGAAGATAATGATAATGTGTGCACTAAATATGAGGAATTCAAAAGTCAATTGTTATCAGCAGCAACCCACACTAATATTAGATTAGAGTAAAGGGTAGCTTTGATGAATTTTCAGCAAGAAGGAAAAACTTTTAAGGTATACATAAAGATGTTCCTGGATATCTTTCAGAAGACAGAGTTAGATGAAGAAATGGGAGCATTTTACTTCAGACAAGGGTTAGGAATCCGCTTAGCAGAATTACTCAGACATCATCCCACCACACTGCCATTAAAAAAAGTAATTGATATCACACAGACTCTAATGGTGAGTTTTGGCGGACCAGAAGAATGCTGTAACCAAGGGAATTACAATAAGAGAAACCCCCAGACCATCGTTTCCTCATTAAAGAATGATACTCAGTCTTATCCATTATTAAGTGTGAACTTGCATGTTGGAAAGAAGTGTTTGAAAACTATGGCTTTGCTGAACAGTGGGGCCTCACGGAACTTCATCCCAGAGCATGCAGTGAAAATGTTGGGCTTGCATGCAAAGAAACCTTTGATGAAAGTAACCTTGGTAAATGATGAACAGTCTTTAGCTTACCGCTGCTCACGTCACATTTGACTTGAAGTTTGGGGTAAGTAAAATAAGACTTGAGTTTTGGGTCCTGCGTATTTCACCCCATCCTGTGATTCTTGGTTATTCTTGGTGGACATAGGTTGAACTCCAGCACAATTATGGACATACTATATCACAATTAAGCTAAAGGATAAACTCCTTGAGTGTGTGTTAGAAGAGCATAAAAATTTGGACATGTCCGCAACTATAAATCAGGTTGGTCCATTGGAGCCTTGCAAAGGAAAGATCCCTGAGTATCTCTTAAAATGGGCTTCACTTTTTGGAGAGGAGGAGGCTAAGCAACTACCAGCTCATGGATCCTCTGATCACGCGATTGATTTACTAGAAGGGAGCAGCCCACCCATGGACCTATTTATAGTTGCAATAAGAGGGAACAAATTGCCCTGAGAGAATATCTGGATGCAATGCTTGAGAAGGGGTTCATACGGGTTTCCCGCTCTCCCTGTTCATCACCCTTGTTGTTTGTTAGTAACAAGGATGGTGGACTACGGCCATGTATAAACTACCAGAAGCTCAATGATATAACCATAAAGAACCGGTATCCCTTACCTGATGCTGATCACTTGAGTGACCATTTGTCTGGAGCTAGAATCTTTTCCAAAGTTGACTTGAGGGATGAATTCAACCAGATCCGGATAAAAGAAGTTGATGAGTGTAAAACAGCGTTTAAGACGCGATTTGGGTTATTTGATTATCTGGTGATGCCATTTGGGTTGTGCAACGCACCTATTACATTTCAATAAATGATTAATACGGTGCTGGGTGGCTATCTGGACCACTTCTGCGTAGCCTACATTGATGACATTTTGATCTACAGTAAGACGCAGAAGGAACACTTAATGCACTTGAATTTGGTCTTTGATCAACTTGGAAGGTACAACTTGCATGTGAAGCTATCAAAATGTGAGTTTGCACAGGAGGAAGTTGAATTTCTTGGTTATGTTGTGGGCAGGAATGGGTTCACCATGGCACCTAGCAAAGTGGATGCCATCACATCTTGGCATACACCTAATAGCCGGAAGGATGTTCATAGTTTCTTAGGCTTGGCAAATTTTTGCAGGAATTTTATCAGAGATTTATCTTCTATTGAGTTACCCTTAACACGGCTTACATCAGAAAGTGTCCCATATAAATGGTCTCATGCAGCGGAAAAATCTTTTTCTGACTTGAAGGCTGCCTTTGTTTCTGCATCTGTGTTGGCGTTGCCCAATTATGAAAAGCCCTTTGTGGTTGAGACTGATGCTTCAGGATACGCTCTTGGGGGGGGTTTGTTTGCAGGTGGGGGATGATAGTAGGCTGCATCCTGTAGCTTACTATTCCAAGAAATTTATCCCAGCGGAATGCAACTATCCTATCTATAACAAGGAAATGTTGGCTGTTGGTCAATGTCTCAAACACTGGCGCCGGTACCTGTGTGGGGCAAAGTACCCAGTGAAAGTTTTGACAGACCATAAAAACTTGACTTACTTTTTCACCCCACGGCAACTGAACCAGCGTTAGGCACGATGGGCACTTACTCTGGCGGATTATGACTTAGACATTGGTTACAAAATTGGGAAAATTAATTTGGATCCAGATTCCTTAAGCCGGCGTCCTGACATGATCCCTGAAGAGGGGGAAATTACCAAGTTTGATACACAGGTGCTTCTCAAGACCAAGGATCCCGCTGCATTATTATCTCATCTTGTGCTAGTGGGCCGTAGAGATGAGATTTTGAATGTTCAAAATGATGATGCTTTCTGTCAGAATGTGTAGAATGATCTCAATGAAACTTAGAGAGTGTGTGGTACAAAAAGGGTTACTCGTTAAAGGTCAGTCAGTATTCTGAAAAGTTTGTTTTTATGTTCCAGAAGGACTTTTAAGATTGGATGTCATGCGGGAGCACCACGATGTAGGCATGGAAGGACACCCTTGAAGAATAAAATGATCTAACTGATTCAAAGAACTTACCGATGGCCTGGTCTTAGAGTGAATGTCTTAAAATATGTGGCAGGATGTGAGGTCTGTGGGCGCACCAAAGTTCGTAGAGGACTTACTGAAGGACAATTACAGCCATTGTCAATCGCATAAAAGCCAAAGGGAGTCATTATCCATGGATTTTATAGTAGAGTTACCCCGTTCTCAAGGATTCAATGCAGTGTTGGTGGTGATAGATAGAATTACTAAAATGGCTTATTTATACCAACTACTACCAATGCCACGGCTAAAGAGATAGCTCATCTGTATTTGTGAAATGTATTCCTGCATCATGGTACTCCCAAGGAGGTGATCTCAGACAGAGTGCCTCGATATACATCAAATTTTTTGGAAACTGCTCCTTTTAGACCCTGAAATCAAGAGATGTTTATTTACTGCATACCATCCTCAGACTGATGGACAGACTGAGAGAGTTAATCAGGTGCTGGAGCAGTACCTGAGATGCTATGTTAATGCAGAGCAGGACAACTGGGTTGAGTTGTTGCCTGTGGCCCAGTTCAGTTATAACACTCTTGATCACTCTTCAACTGGAATGTCACCATTCAAAGCTAACTATGGGTATGATGTGAACTGGGAACCATTACCATCTGTTGAAGCGGATAACCCCCCTGGGAGGGAATTTTTAAAGAACATTCATTAAACTCATGCACTTTTCTTGGCTAATCTGAACCGAGTAGTACATACTTGCAAAGACTTTGCGGATAAGAAGCGTGTGCCTGGTAAGGTGTTGGAAGTAGGTAGCCAGGTTTACCTGGATGCTCGAAATATTCCTTTGGATGTACCATGTCAGAAACTTTCTCATTTGCGCGTAGGGCCATACAAGGTCACAGAGGTTGTAGGAAAGGTGGCTTACCGTCTTGAATTGCCTGAAGGTTGAAAATTCACAATGTATTCCATCGTTCCCTCTTGTACAAAAAAGAAAAAATCTCCCTACCACACCAGAAAGTCAAAGAGCTAGCACCACCACTGATTAAAGGTCCCTGTCCTGAGTATGAGGTAGAGGCTATTAAAGAGAGAAGAACACACCATGGTAAAGTGCAATATCTGTTTAAGCGGGCTGGATATCCTGCAGAAGAGAGTACTTAGGAGCCTGAGGAGAACTTAGAGAATGCAGGCAAGCTATTAAATAAATGGAAGAAGAAGGACTCTCAGGTAGCTTCAGCCTTGGTGAGGGATGATTTCAGGGTAAATCCTGACATTAGTGGAATTCCTAAGATTATATTGTTAGTCATATCAATATGATATGTGATGAAGTTAGATCAAATAATTGCATAGCAAACTAATGATTGTAGTGAAAATATTCGATTAATCGTTTGCAATTACTTTATTTACAATAGTATTCAGTCAATTAATCGCACTAAAACAAATTTATGATGAGACTGAGATGATTTCCACTGCCTTTCAAAATCACATGCAAGTTGCAATACCATAAGCTCCAGAGAAGGATAGTGCACTGTTTAAAATCAATTAAGCTTAGGTAAGTCCAGGAAGTTGGATGGTATATAAAACCAAGGCATTCATTTGGTTAATCTTTGCAGTCAATAAAATTATTTTTATAATGCAAACATTATTAAGTTTATTTACTAAGTGTTTATCATTAACGATCTACCACCTCAGACTAGAAGAAACGCCCTTTCAACTTTCTCCTTTTAAAGCCATGTCTTTAAGCAACTCCCATACCAGCTTACCCACCATTCCTTATACCTGGACACCTCTAGTGTCCTTATCGTACTGGGCTAAACCCCTTGGTTATGCTAACTCATGGTTAGCTACCCTCAATCAGGTCATTAGTACACCAGTCCCTGACAGTAACTGACCAACGTAAAAGCAAGAAATCTGGAGATTTCTATTTCTTTGGATATAAGAGGTACATCAACTTCTGCAGGTGCAGCTAACACAAATTACCCTGAAGTGCTGGGAATAGAGCTAGAGCTAGTACAAGGGTCTTGAGTATCTTAATTCTGTCAGCATAGGGAGCCTTTGACCCTTTATTTTTTGATCTTTTGCTGGCTTATACAAAGGACACGGCAAAAGTCTACAGTGTGGTTGGTTCTCTTAAAATGGGTGCAGTATAATTAAGTTTTAGGAGAATTGGGGGGCTTAACCGCTATCACTTTGGGCTGAGGCTTGTTATTGTTTTTAAAACAAGTGGGCCCAATAGTTTTGAGTAAGTCGGACAGAATCACCAAAATAGCTTTATTATAATGGAGGAGAGACGTCCAGTTAGACTTCATTGCTTTAAGATAAAGTATAATTTTGTCATATTTTATATGCAGAAAATGGATCAGTGTTAGAATAATTTAAAACTAAAGTTTTCCAGTTGTTGAGATACTGATATGACTGGAGGATAAGCTAAAATAGCCATGGCAGATCGGCTATAATCTACTGACAGTAATTATAGAGTATGAGTATTTAAACGCCTTGGGATGAGGCGATATTGAGTATGAACAGGTGGGTATTGGAGCACTTACAAGTAAGGAAATTAGGAGATGTTGATTCATGACAAACAATTAATAGATTGCTTTAAACTAAGGCAATCGTGAATTTAATAAATGGTGAACTCTACCAGAACCAATAAGAATTTGGCGTAACAAATAGTCTAAGCAAAAGGGTCAATATTGACTAATGGTGCTGAGATATACGTGATACAAGATAATTGAAGGAATATCTTATCATAGTTTTGGGAGAGCAGAGCACCGAATCTACTGAATGTATTGCATTAATACAAACAAGTGTCATTGGGGTAATTGCTACATATTATTATATTTATTTACTGAGTGTGTTCTGAGGACCATTGATCTACATATCATCCATTATATTGCTCAGTGTGATTGACCCTGTTCAAAAACCTATGGCATATTTCAACATCTCACCAAATTTATAACAGTGGTGCTTACTATAGGAGCACATTGATCAATCAACAATAAAAATACTTCAGTCACCAGCCATGGCACATCAGACTTGCTTTGACAAGGGATATCCTTGACGTGCTGCACCTGTTGAATATGCAGAACTTAAACTTGCCTTAGACTCTGTACTCAAAAAACAGAAGGAGCTTCTGCAGAAAGTTTTTATTAATAGGTTGCCTCCATTTGATCATGACTGGAATATTCATGGGTTTTTAAGCGTTTGAGTTTGCAAAGAAAGGAGCCTTGGATTGCTGTAAAGTGAAGCTATTACTATCATCCTTGGATGTTGGAAGTGCTAATCGAGTCACCTTTTATATTCCAAACAGTTATGTTAAATATCAAGAAGTAAAAAAACTGCGCTGTCGTTTTTTGGAGGAACAGCAAAGGTGTCACAGTAAAGGCTGAATTCTGATTATCAGGTTTCAGCGTAACGAGACCCTCACCGCATTTGCTGATCAATTTACAGTGAAATCTCACATGTTACTTGGTGCAGGGACTCTATTTAAATCTGACATGTGTATTACAATGACCTCCATGGTGAAGCCATACCATGAGCTCTACAATGTCATGACCCAAACGTTGGAGGAGGACGTGCCTGCTTAAACTTGTTCAGTTTCTGCGCCATCTATCTGTAACCTTCCCTCCACCCAATACTGAGCGGAAACATACTGCTGCCATTGTCAAACCTTTTTATTTGGGGAAATATGGCTGTTCAGTCTAGCTTCCACTGAGTTCCCCCCAGCAGTTCAACTTCATCCATGGACCTGCTTATCAGAAACAGCCCAATTACCAAACTGAGCCTAATTTTGCTTAATCGCCCACAATAAAATTATCAGTGAGTCTAATATTACAATAATCAAGGATGCAAGCCCTACGGGGTTATTTGTTTTTACTGTGGTCTCTCAGGGCACCCGGCCCAAGGTTCCCCGATTGTCAGGTCCATCAGGTACAGAAGTAACAGTACCATTAGGGGAAAGGCAGAGTGGAGTAGAGATGTTACTCTCTACTTCCTCAATCCCAAACCAAAACTGTCCCATTTGAACCCATTTAAGTATATACATTGAAAACCAAGTACAATGATGCATTCCTATATCAGAATCCAGTTAGAGGGGTGAAAATTTTGAAATGAGTGCAAAGCAAAGATGCGGCGGAAGAAGGATCTCAGATGCGCACATGACATATGCTTGTCATATGATTGACCAAATATTCCGTTGAAGATTTGGACCCATCCACAGATTAAACTTAATTGCAAGGAGTAACCGTCACTCTTCCAGTCAACACTATCTTCAAAGAGTACCCCAAAGTTGTTGAAGGAATTTTTAGTTTCCTTGGGAACAAAGATACTTTAAATGTTCATGCGTTATCCAGTCAAAATTTATCATATTCAGATATATGTACTGGGACATTGTTGTAGCCAAAACCTGAATCTGTGCGATAATGGACACAGGTGCCCCAGTTAACATAGTTTCCACTAAGTTGGTAGCTAAGTGACGTTGAAGCCTGATGTGGAACACCAGATAGTATATGGGACCAAAGGAGAAGATAGCATGGTCTCTGAGGGAACACACAGCGCACTTCCGTTGCAATTTGAAGTAATTGTCATTGTAGCCCCAGCGATAGTGGTACTAAATGATAGTTATAACATGTTAATTGGAACCGCTTTTATGCAACACTATGGGGCTGTTTTTGATATGACAGAGGAGACGTCCGAACTTTTGTGACAACGGATCCCAATTTGCCATACCTCCAGCGGAAGGCCAAAGAAATCAGTACTCTTGGGGAATATCAAACTTGCCTATAGTGATGAGGTGATTCTGGCTTGCTATCATTGAGTAGAAAAGAGGGCCCAACTCCTTCCTCGGAAATTATAAATACCAGGGGCTGCTTCTCTAAGCTGGATCAATATCTATCCCCTCAGGTCACCAAGTATTAGTGGACACCAAATTGGAGGTAAAAGTACCACACTGACTCTATTGGGAAGTTATTGGGCCTTATCAGCAGTTGCAGCTTGAGCCCACATGGCTTCAATAATCATACTCACAGTGGACACAAGGAAAGAAAGGTTTTACTTGAAAATCTACAAATGGAACCATTGCAAATCCGCTGACATCAAATAGTGGCATATCAACACTTGACTCCAGTTGAGGAGGTCCTTCAGGTTCTGAGATTGGGTAGCTAGAAAAATTTAGTCTACCTGTTGAACCACAGTCGGGCGTAATGTCTATGGTACCATGCGATTATTTAATGGAGTTAAAAAAGCACAGATTGATTTAGTGATAGCTTTTTTTCAAAAATATAAAGAGATTTTCTCTGTCAATGACCATGATTTAGGATGTGCGTGGGAGTAGTCCATTGGTTGGACACTGGGGATCATCCTCCCATCAGGTCACAACAGATCCGCTGATCAAGGGAAGCTGAGTAGTTATTGACAGTGGAGTTTGAAAAGCTACTGAAGCAAGGGATGCTCAAACCTTTAATGTGTCCATAGGCTTTGCTTGTCCTAAATTGTAAAAAAGAAAGATGGTACCAACTGGGTGGTAATAGACTACCAGAAGCTCACCAGTATCACTAAATAGGACTCATATCCCTTGCTGTGGATTGATGATGCGCTGGATTGATTAGAAGAAGATCGTTACTTCTCAGTAATGGATTTGATATCAGATTTTGATATACTGAGTTACTATGGCAGAACAGGAGAAATGCGCCATTATCAAATCCAAAGGGTTTTTTAACAAACCCATATGCCGCAAGGGCTGTGTAATGCCCTGAATACGTTCCAACGGGCCATGGACACCATTCTCAGCGACCTGAAGCTGTCGTGCATCCTTATGTAACTCAAAGATATCAATGTCTTTTCCCAGACGTTCTTCAAGCATCTTACCTACCTTGAATAGGTCTTCCGTTAGCTTGCGGAGGCCAACATCAAAATCAAGCCTCGAAATTGTCACTTCTTTAAATATCAGCTGGATTACCTAGGCTTTGTAGTAGACGTGACCAGGCTGAAGCCTCAACCAGCCAAGGTGGAGGCTATCCAGAAGATGACTACACCAAACAGTAAGCGCAATATACATTACTTTTAGGGATGGTTGACTATTACAGTCACTTTATATTCAACTTTAGTTTTATAGGAGGTCCGCTATTTGAGTTATTAAAAAAGGATGCTGCATTTGAATAGACATAATGCCTTCAATGCTCCATGATACACCTTAAACGGCGCTAATCAGTGCGCCAGTGTTGCGCTATCCAAACTGTGATAAAGAGTTCATTTTTTCAAAAGGATGAATCTCTTTCCGCTGTAGGGGCGGTCCTATCTCAAAAAGGCGATGAGGGGGAAGAGCACTCCGTAGCATACTGCAGTCAGAGCCTGAAAGGCCATGAATGCAATTATACCTTGACTGAGTGGGATTGCTTAGCAGTAATCTATGCATATAAGCAATTTCGGGTTTATTGCATAGGGTGAAGTTTAAAGTAGTAACGGATCAACTTCATTATGCATGTTGCAGAACCTCAAAGAGCCTGAAGGGAGCCTAGCCCGATAAGCCCTCAAAATGCAGGCTTAAGACCTCTTAATCCTTCACAGACCTGGAATAAAACACCCAAACGCTGATTGCTTGTCAAGGCTACAAACGATTGTAGTTATGGCGGATCTGAGTGACATAATTTATAATATGATGCTCACCAGGTAGTATGATGATGATCCGCCTCATGTTATAAAAGCATTAAATGAAATGTGACCCAATACCTTCCAGTATAATAGGAGCTATACAAACGGATTGGAGACTTGCCAATGAACTTCCCGCGACCCTCAGCACAATCATACATTATCATGAGCACACATAAGGCAGTTGTAAATAGTAGTGTGCGCAAGATGACGAAATTGTTGCATCCTCAGTATTATTGGTGAAGCATGAACTTTGACATGCTTGAAACCATTTCTTGCTGCCACCAGTGCAAAGTAAAAAAGCTCTACCACCAGAAGACTTCCTATCAGTACGTGAAACCCCATTTTTCATGGCATACGGTTTCACTTGATGTCGTTGGCCCTCTGCCAATGGGAGCTAATAAGTCCAAGTACATTATGGTGGCTATCGACCACTTGAACAGATGGGTTGAAGTGTGGGCAATACAAGATTTGGGGGCAGTCACAGTGGCCAAGTTTTTGATGGAATGTATAATTCAGCAACATGGCTGTCCTCAGCTCATCCTTACTGACAATGAAAGTAACAATACCTCTCATATTTTACCCTAGCTCAATGAATTGATGGCCATCTGCGGAGTGCTAATGACCCCATATCATCCCGAGTCTAATGGTATGATCAAGCAAGTTAATGGAACTTTATTGAACATACTCCTGAAGTTGGTAATGGATCAACCTTCTTATTAAGCTCTGTCCTTTCCATTGAAGTTTTTGCCTAAAACATTAGCTACCATTCCGCCAGTGAAAAAACCCCTTTCAACTATTAAATGAATGACACCCTGCCCTATGGCTCTGCTTTATGCATGCATGAAAGACACTGGAAGAATGGATCCCCACCGTTATTTGACTAGCCTAGTGGACACGTTGATCAAATTTGCTACCAAAACATACTCCCCTAGTTTAACCAATAAGATCAAGTTTCAGAATGCTGATCAGGTATGGCGTAGTGGGTTGGCTCAGTTCAAAGATGGAGATATAGTTCTATTCCATGATCAACATGTTTTTAGGTGAAATTACAAGTTAGCCAGAGTTTGGATTGGTCTTTTTGAAGTTATTGAGAGAATAGGTGTCGAAGCCTATATCATCAAGTACCACACAAGCAGTCAGACTATTAACTGAGTGCATTCAAAGTTCCACTGGGCGTATAAGGAATAGTAGCCTTATTTTCAAGTCAAGGGAGGGGTTAATATCAAGATTCTGATATGCATGGATGATAAGCCCTAAATACCCATGGGGGTTTGGTTAGAAATCGCTGACAATAATTATAGAATACAAGTATTTGAGCGCCTTGGGATGAGGTGATATTAGGTATAAATGGATGGTTATTAGATCACTTACATGTAAGGTAATTCGGAGATGTCAATGCATGATGAACAATTGGTAGATTGCTTCAAACTAAGGCAATCGTGAATTTGATAAAATGGTGAACTCTTCCAGAACACAAAAAAATATGGTGGAACAAATTGCTAAGCAAAAGGGTTAATATCAACTGAAGGTGCTGAGATATAAGTGATACCAGAAATTGAAGGAAGAGGTTGTTAGTAGTTTTGAGAGAGTGGAGCAGCAAAAATCCAATAAATATTACATTAAAAAATAAGTGTAATCAGTGCTATTGATCCATATTATTATATTAATTTACTTTAGTGTGTTCTGAGGATTGACAGTCGCCATAACATCCGTTCTTTTGCTCAGTGGGATTGACACTGTGCAAAAACCTTATGGCGTATCTCACCAATTCCAATGACTTTAAAACATTGGTGATCAATGTTTGAGCCTCAAGGTAAAAATGGTGAGCGAAATCAGTGACAGTTTCTCACTGGATAAGGCTTATACCATAAAAGTTTGCTTTTGGTTGGACAAAGTTAAGTCAATCCCAAATTCCCAAAGCAAGGCAATTTTGGTGTCATTCACAGTCTGGCAATTCATTAGATGAGGTACTATAATGCATTGAGCTACACAACTAAGACAGTTAGTTAGGTTTTTGAGTCGCTGGGTGTCAGTGACTCCCGTCATAGCATTTTCATATCAAAAAAGAAAGAGAAGATGCTCCCCTAGCCTAGGACATACTTCTCTATTTATGAGGGTTAAATGTGCCACTGGGGGGTTAATAGCTGAACAAAATGAACTGACATTGGGGGACATTTTCACTTAAAGAGGAGCTAATACTGATGAACGTTTTGTAAGGGTGTAGGGCGTCCACTTTATTGTAAGGTGTTAATATCCTCAATTATTGAGCTTAACTATTAATGGGTGGCCTGAAGGGCCGATTTAGTGGCAACATGAGGGGTGAACTGCTGTTTTTCGCCTTTGAGCTCAGGAGTCGCATCTCAAAGTTTGAGTTGGTGTTGCTCAGGGGCAAGTATTCGTTGCCCCATTTTACACATCATAGTTGGTAAATTGTTAAAAATATCAAATCGTTTCTTATCTAAGTTGAGATTTGACACCTATTTGTGGTTGTTCATTTATTATTTTTACTGGGAACTCAAGGTGTACCTGGCAGAAATCACCAGTTCTATTGGGATCAAGGGTTTAGACCTCTTATCCCTTTTTACTTTAAAGGCCTGGTGACCCAAAGCTCCTGGGTGTTGGAATTTACCTTTATTGCTTTTCTTGGTCAAAAGCCTTTTAATTCAGTCTTTTGTCTGGAGAGGTATTTCTTAAATATACGTTGTCCAATTTTAACTTAAAAGAGGCGAAAGAAGAGTACACATTATTTGCTTAGAATCAAATATATAAATGATATCAGGGAGGTTACCCGGTGCACTTACAAATGGTCCAAGCTATGATCTATAATTGTTACTAATTGGGGATTCTTTAGCAGGCTTAATAGCTCAGTCAAATAGGTTTTTCTTGACACATAGCTTGGGTTTGAACCCCAATATTAGGGGATTTTAGAGAGTGATATGTGACTGAATTAGTCAGGGTATGTCCCTAATGTCAAGATAGCTGGAATTTTGTCAGGGATTATCCCTGATAATGGCTTAGGCTTACTTGACAGTTAGGGTTTAATTCTCGTCATCTTCCTCATCCAAATTTCCAACTTGGGTAGAAACTCTACCATAAATTACAGTATTTTCAACTCTCAGCAACTGCCAATAAGCCTTTATTAATAAATAGCAAACTTTGACAAACTATAAACAAGATATAAAATAATTACTTCTAAATTAATAGGCAAACAAACCTAAAAATTGTTTGAGGATCTTCCAACAGAACATCATTACTCTGATTGAATTTTATTCTGGAGGTTTAGTACATTTTCCATAAGAAAATTAAACAAAAAAAGTCACCATATTATATGCAAACTCTTACATCCACTATGGGTTTTTTATAATATCCGCCCCAGTGGATAAAGCAGATAATATATTATAAGTGATTAAGCTGGATATGTGAGTTTTTAAAAGTCCCATGAGCCATCCATTGGTATTAATAACCAATTAACCATTTATAGGAGGCCACATTGCCTAAGTAACCTACATACTACATCAACAACAAGCGCTATAACGCATTTATAGCCCCAGAAAACACCCCAATCTTGTGCTAGCCTCTGCCTGAAGGAACTAAGGTAGAAAATCAGCTATTAGTTATTCATCAAACAACCTGTTTTACTACTAGCATTTTTGGAAATTGTGTTGCATTGATTTTTAAGCAACATCAACATTTGAAATATACCCATCACTATATCCAGCTATTAATTATTAGGCAATAACTGTCAAAAAATTAATTAATAAAATATGAAAATGTTTAATAAATCTTAAAATGAGCCAAGGACTAATAAGAAGTTCATGGAAAACACAACACTAAGGTTGTAAAGATCTTAACTATTGTTACTGAGTTAAAGATAATTTTACATAAAACAAATGTCACCCATTAAAGACAACATTAACGTCCATTGTGAGAAGCGTGGGCTCAGTTTTTCCGGTTTTATGTGTAAAGTTTGGTGCTGGTCCTATGTTTTTTATCTTTATCATACTTTTCGCCCCACAGGTCTTATTCCCACATCATCAATGAAAGGCCTCAGGTGCCAGCCATCAATCTGGACAGGGGTGTGCACCCCTTTAGAACCAAAAAGGGTACAAATCGCAAGGCCCTGCCACTTACCCAGAAATCTAACCTGTGGAATAACATAGATGAAAGATGGGTGGCGGCTGCCCATCCCTGCTTGCACCACACCTTTTCATCATTGACCCTCAACTCATACCTATTTAAGTCTCAAAATCTTCAAGTTTTTTATTTAAAAATCAATCAAATGTATTAAGACATTGGATGTATCAAGAGAATACCACCCTGTTTCCCATTCCCTTTCCCAAACGGAAGGCTTAAACAGAAATCAATCTAAGTTGGGAAGCTTATCTAGAAGGCCAAATCAAAACAAAAAGTCAAAGAAAAATGTTAAGCATAAGGATTGAGCTTGATACTTACTTCTAAAATAAAAGCAAAAATTTGTAATTCCAGGATTTGGGGGAAATGAATTAAGATTAACTTGAAACTTTGGCTGTTACTTCAAGGTGAAATTGATGCTCAAATAATAGCTTTAAAACATAAATTAAATCCTACTACCTTAGCATAGTCTATTCTGTTCTCGTTGCAATCACTAATTGCAACCAATTTGATTCAAGACTGGTAATTTGACAATCAATATGAGGAGACAAGTGTGCACCCAACATCAGTTAAAAGTTGGGCTAGCGTCTAAGGGCACAGTGTCAGTATTCACACTGTACAAAGTTTGTAAACGCCCCAGTGACACTGATGGCTTTGGTAAAAATAAAAAAACGGGTGTGAGTATTTCAGCGGAGATTTTAGCCTGGCACGCAAAATGTACAACAGTTTAACAAAACTCCGAATTTCCAGCACCTGTCATCAGTGGAGCATGGGGTTCGACTTTTCCTTGCTATTAACTTAATGGCACTTCAAGAAATGTTCTGTGGAGATGTGCACAAACACTTCCCCGTAGCAGTATATGTTGCACCACACTCTATGACCTGCAGATGGTTGGATCTAAGTTTTGAGATTAAGCAAGCAGAAAATGATGCTGCACAGATGTGCATGGTGATTATTCTCCCAGATGGTCAATGGGTGGTCAAAATGAAGCGCACACAGGACTAAATTTAACCAAATCTTAGTCACGTTTGACTTCCTCCCCACAACGATAAATTGTACAGTGCTGGAGCACCACCTCATAGTTGGGTTTAGAAGCTATGGTACACTTCATTCCATCAAGACGTTATGCCTCACGATTATGCCAGAGCTATGCACGGGCAAAGTGATTGCAGTCATCACCCCATCCATGGTCATTGTGGAAGAATTTACCCAAATTTTCCACACAGCAGTTGTAAATATTGATGGGCAGGAATCCCACCTGTTCCATGTCATGGTGGATAGTGCACCCCCTATAAGCACCTTTTGTCACGGTTTTGGCATATGGCACACACATGCCCTTCCATAGAGGGCATCACTTAAAACTAAATCCTCCCAAACGCAATGGGTAGCTCAGACTCTCATTATGAATCTGCCATTGACCTGATGCCACATTTCCATGGGGTGCGCAGGGGTGATACATTCAGGCAAAACCTGTGCCCCTGCATGAGCTCAAAAAGGCCAAACAGGTCCATAGAGCAGCAGCCAAGGCAGCGGCTACAGCCTCATCTGTGACCCCCCTACCCAGAACCAGCAGGACTTCAAGTCATTTGCATCTGAAGCGGCTCAAGTTTCTTCTCACCAATCATATTGGGCCCACCTACCTGCAGACCAGATGGATGAGTCGAGTTTACTCGAGAAAAATTACCAAGTATCAATTGAAACTGAATCTCCCAACACCCTCTCCACCAAGTTTTTGTCAACATCTATTAGTGCACCGCAGGAGCACAGCAATACAAAAGGTCGACCCAATTCAACAAAACCCAAATCTGACAATAAACCCAAAGCAAAGGCAATCTAAATGGACAGTTACAAGCTTCTGGTGACCTGTAAGCAACACAAGGCTTCTGAGAAACTTGACAAAGAAGAACAAGAAGGGCAAGGGTGCTCTTCCCATTGCACCTACGGTATGATAGGAGATCTTTCACATTAGGGACGTTGAACATCTCTGGGCTCAAGGCCTCGTCATTTTGGGCTAGGTTACTGAGTTTTCTAAAAAATAATTTACCTGTGGACATCCTGGCCATTCAGGAATCCCACTGTCCACACGGTGCTGAAGAAACATGCATAACTATGCTCCTCCCCTCCCTTTCTTTTTGAGCACTGCACTATGGGGTGCTTATCTGTGCAACCCATAGTTTTAAATTTTTTTTTTAAACTTTCATACTAAATAGTGGCTGCTAGTCATGTCCTTTTCATGGGAGCATGAAGTGAACGTTATTGTTATTATTTACACAAACCTGTGTGCGGACTCGCCAGGAATTCCTTTCATCTTAAATTCCCTCCCACTTCCAATTAATCCATTTGTGGTGGGCGTCCTAGACTGCTAGGCCAGCCCAGCCACAAACCACTGGATTTTCAACGCCTACCCCCTTCAGGGGAATGTCAAACTCCGCGTTCTTAAAGCCACCTTTGGGGCTTTTTGATACTCTCCATAAACATGCACAGCCTAATCAACTTGTCCTGTCCCCATGTGCACGGTAATCAACTGAAGTCTATGTCCCACATTGGCCTCATTCTTGCCCTGTTGACTTTTTGACCACAGATTGTGAAATTCACAATGAAAAAAATAATTTCTTCAATCACGTGCTGGTTTCAATTTCCTTCACTTTTTAAGCCCAGCGTCACAGGTGCCAAAGTGGTGAAAACTTCGACCAGCTGAGATCACATCGCCTATGTTTTCAGCATGGGTGGACACTAAAACTTTGGCACTGGAGTTCGCCACACCATTCTGTGCTGAACTATTCTCTACCTGGTCAACCTTCAAAGTGAACGACATCCTTTCAGGCACGCCACATCTCATTGCATCGATCTCAGGCTGCCTCAGCGGTCATTAAGTGCATGCTAGCAGAAGTGGACCACCTGGATTTAAATTTCAATGCTGCAGGGTACAGCCCGGCTTGGGTTCATTTGTTAACAGATTTGTCTGCTCATCTAAACGCACTGCTAAGACAACATAAATATTAAGCTTGTGTTCAATATAAAGGTAAAAAGTATTATGTGGGTGACACATGCTCCACCTTTTACCATAAATTCTTTGTACCATGACAGAGCTTGGCCTGCACACAGGTAAGGCAGCTGGACAACTCCATCGCAGAAACTCCAGTAGCCGTGGCAGCAATGTTTGAAAATTTTACTCTGAGTTGTACAAATCTGAACCATTCAAAGATCCAAAATTAATAAGTTTATCATTGGTGCAAATATCCACACCATTTCCCATTACCTGGAGTTTATGAATTATTGTTACTCAAGATGAACTCTGATATGCCTTATGCAGTGCACCACACAGGAAGAGCCCAGGTCCATATGGGATTCCATATGAGCTCTACAAAAAATATTTTAAATAATCTCATCTCTGCTACTTGCCACAATGAAAAAATGTCTCCTAGAAACGCGGCTCCTTCCTGGGGGCCAGAAGGCATACATGATAACGCTTTATATGAAAGGAGATAAGCTGGACTTGGCGAATTGGCGCCCCATATCACTTATTAATACAGATAATAAATTATTAACCAATATCATTGCCAACCGCTTAGGGGAAGTTGCTTTTGAAGTAATCTCCTCTGAGAAATTCAATTTCATCCCCAAGTGGTCAATATGGGACAACATCTACATTATAGCCAATGTCTGCCAATCCATGGCTATTGGGGCGCTTGTTTTTTTTGACCAGCAGAAGGCTTATGATAGGGTCAACTGGATACCTTAAGGCCTGCGTCCACGATTTCCACCACCCTTACCAGTCCATTAATCTTGTCATGCTTCTCACAGAGTCTGCTAATATGGCTGTGCGTGACCCTGGTTCCTCACTGAAGTGGTTCACCCCCAAAAGTGTCTCCGCCAAGAAGACCCTTTAAGTCCACTCTTATTTAACTTCGCCTTGACCCACTGTTACTAAGTGTGAATGCACACCATGCTGGTGTCCATGTGCAAGGCCAAGCACCTGTTAGTATTCTGGCATTCGCTGATGACTGTGTGGTTGGGGTGTCAGACAACCATGATTCATGAGCGCTGGTGGCTACAGTATGGGATTACTCCAGGGTCAGTAACGCCACCCATTTTTTTAGTACTAGATGGTAGTAACGCCACCCTTAATGCCTCCAAAACCAAAACCAATTTCCTTGGCTGATACCAAGACCGCTGTTCACCAGCGCCCTGGAGTCAGCCAGCTTTGGCTGCTTACTCTCTGGTTTACTTTCCCCGATCACCCCATACTTCCCCACTTATACTCCTTTTTGTGCCAAGACCCACTGATGGTCCAGTGCAACATTTGGAAGTGTGGTTGGATGTGGGAGGTACGCCTCATTGATAATGGAGCACCAAATCCTTAAATACGTCACAAAGCGCATCGCCTTCCTTAGAGCCCACCAGACTACCCTCCCAGGCTGGGTTGTGCTTACCAACTCTATGCTCCTGCTCAAAGTCTGGTTTGTGGCCCACGCTATCGCTTTTTTACCCTCTTTCTTCAACTCTTTGTACGCCCTTCTGCAAGGGTGGCTTTGGTTAGGCCGTCCTCCCCCTGTGCGCCTGGATGTCATGTTTGGCCATTGCCATAGTGGTGGTATGGGAAAGCTAAACTTCGAGGCCCATGCCGCCAAGATACTTGGCACCTGGGTCACTACAGTCACCAACCCAACATTATAATCCCTACACAAGTCACGCGTTGCCCACTCCAACTTTTCCTGCGCCCTGGGCCTAAGCAATCCTAACCACCACCATTCTCTACTTGCTTATCTGACCTCTCATCCGTCTGCCACAGGCCCACATGAGACATTGGTCCAATTCAAACGCATTATCCTCTCCATGCAGAGCGCTGAGTGGAGGATCAGCATCAGTGGATACACCACCCAGCAGGGTCGCCCTACTCCCCGTTTCAAACAAGATGTCCATGGGCAAGTCGTTTTGAATAACCTGGTACCTCAATGTCCCTCCCAAATTGCCCGTGTGGACTACCTTGACAAGATAGACATCCCTCAAACTTTGGTTATATAGAAGGACATTTGGTGGTACACTCAAAATCCTCTTTCACAACCCCAGATTCGCGCCCATGTGTGATGCCTGAAAAAGGTGTACCGCACTGCTGAGCGGTCCAATGCCTCTCAAACTTCATGCATTGTATGCAGTCAATATGGTTCATTAGTCCATTACTTGGAAGATTACCCGCCATCACAGGTGATCTGGAGGGATGTTATGCGCCTCTTTTTCCAGAAACATGAGCAGGCTTTCAGCCTGTCTAGAGACATATTCGCCTTTTCCATAACCTCCTCTATCCACCCATCTCTCCAAACATTAATTATTACAATAGTGCTATGGACGATCCACACTATTGTTTTTGATGCACTGTCTGGCAATACCCCAACCTTCCATGAAGCTGTGCTCGCTTCCACTCCCAACTCACGGATCACTTTCAAGCTTAGTTTTTTGGCCACCTGCCTTACCACCAATATCGGTTGGTGTCATCCTGGTTCCCTATCTGGTTCCTTACATCAGACCCTTTCCTTTATTCATGCTCAGTTTTGGCTCAGGCCTCCCCTGTCACTTCACCTCTTTCTTCCACTGGCAGTCCTTCTGGCAACAGGAGGTAGCTTAAGCTCATATGAGGTGCTCCAATTTTCTTAGTACTTTGTAGTTGGTGTATATTGGATGTGTCTATCCCATGGTTGTCCTTCCCCAATTAAATTTAAAATTTAAAATCTTAGTATAGCTTAGTAGCTCCCCCAACAACCTAAGACTAAACATCCAGCTAATACTAGGGTGTTGGGGTATTCTTTTTAACTAAGTTTCTGTTGAGAATAATAAAGAATCTTATCTGAAAGGACGTGTACTTTAGTTATTTAGTAAGTTAAGCGGCATATGGCAACAGTTTTCTGACATGGAGCTTTTTTAACACCTCATAAACTCTCAAATCCAAAAAATATAAAAATAGTGGTGCCTTGTGGATCAGAGATACCCTTGTGGGTCTTGGTTTATTCACGAAGGAAGCTAAGACTTACCACGACACACTGTGTTTTTTACATTAAAACCCAACCCAAAAATACATAAATGCAGTTGTTGGTTCTGTTTCTCCTGACTTAAAATGATTCTGTCACCAACCAAAGTTTATTTTCCTTTTGAGAGTGTTCCTTTGCTTTGTCCGTGGAATACTCTTGTTACATTAATACAGCAGTTCCTGTAGCTTGTGCGGTCTAACAAACAATTTCTTTGTGTCCCTCACTTTACTGTAAGCCAAAGTTTGAGGCTCCCCCTAGTTTTCTCACGTTAGGCCACAGCCATTGGTTGAAACTTGACAACAGGATGAAGACAATTAGAAGCATACTAGATTTCCCTTAAAGGGGTTGAGCCCCGCGCTCTTGACTGTCGCACCAATTTCCTATCCAAGTCAAAAAAGTATCGTATAGCACAAGATTATGGAGTCAAACCCTCCCAACACGGAGTTAATATGCCTTTCAGGGCTGATTCTGCCCTTTCTCAGGGTCTGAAGAAGCCACAATGGTTTATTTGGACCAGTCTCTTTGGAAGAATCTCCTCCATATCACGAATTTCTAAGGTTCCTTTTAGGAAAGTTTTAATTTCATTAAAACTGAAGCCCCAACTGTCTATTTCTTTCACCTCTCACTTGTCAATCTTTATAAGAGAAGCGTTGTATTGATACCTGTATATGAAGGGTCTTTATATGTGCGGTCCATATTTGCCTCTGATGATCCTGTATGTGACCTTTATCTTATGCTATGACAGCAGCTATGCCCACTTAGTTTTTCAACAGAGGCACAAAAAACCACAAAAACTGAGTTAAGAGGCCTGATTTAATCTTTTGTTCCCTTGATGAGTTTTTTTTTTAGTACTAGATCCCTTGATGAGTTTAATAGACTGGTTCATGCTTACTTTTTGTTTCTCATTCATATTTGGCAGGGCAACTAAATAGAAACTGTAATGCTTTGGGGACACTTGAGCTACAGAGAATTTTATTGATCCTAATATTGTGAAATCTTTGGACCATGCGGTCACCTTATTTCCACATTCTTGAGGCACCTGAAACCCCTATTCTAACACACCCTCTTTATAAAATTTCCTACGTTTTGTGGCCAATAATTATGAATTTGTAGCTCATTTTGCGGCGATCTCATAAATGCTCTACCCAGTAAATTTTGGGGTAGGATTGTGGTGGCGCCAGTCAGTGAGTATTGACTTGGAGCTGAATATTATAGCTTTTACCACTAATGTGCACTTGGGTGAAGTTACCTTCTTTCCCACTTTGGCAACAGGTAATGTAGTAGCTGCAACTTTGTAATACTCCTCTAAAAATATATCGCTTGAGATTTCTCACCTTGCCTCTTGTCCTTAGCCATTCAAGTCAGCCTTAGATGTGGATGATGCTAAAAGTTAACAAATGACTTAAAATTTTGGCCTCAGTTTCTAGCTAACGACTGACCTGATAAAATCAACTGCCCCCTTACCCTTACAGGGCTGAGGAAGATCAGGTTTTGAAGGCCTGTATTAGAGGTATGGTGAAGAAGGGGTGGATGGTTACTAAATTTCTCTTCTGTATCTTTAATAGTGGTATTTGCACAGAAGCTCATGCTACTTTGTCACCATGCGTGGATTATGGACATTTGAACATTTTGTTAGCTCCAGATCCCTACCCATTACCCCTGGAGGCGGCAATTTCCCAAGAAAATTAATACAGGATTTTTTTAAGCTTAACTTGATGAACGCTTTCCATCAAGTGCACGTCAGATTGGGAAAAAGTGAGCTGATGGAAATCCACACTCATTATGTTAATTTATAGTTTAAGATATGTCATTCATTCATAGCTTTTCTTTCTCGTAATATTCACTTTAGTTACTACAATTTGATTCAAACAGCAAATTTGGATAATCACACACAGGAAAGATGGGCAACTTTAATAATAAAAATAATACAACATGGGCGAGCGTCGCGGCAAGCGGTGCACTTAACGGTGCAACTAAGGGCAAGAAACGCCCTGGAGGGGGACCAAGAACCCAATCAGCAAAGAAATCGCAAACTCAGACACCATCTGGGTTTATGGTATTTACTGTAAAGCATGCGCAATACATGTACATTCAATTCAATCAACCTTTGTCAAAGGTGGAACACGGGATTAGACTCTTCCTTGGGATGAGTCACCAACCCTGTGGGAGAAAACATGTGAGGCACAGCCCTCACTTTTCCCTCACGCAGTGTACGTAGCAACCAACAACATAGGCTGCAGCTGGATCGATATTGGTTTTGAAACAGCCAATGAAGCCAATGCCGCAGCAAAAATCTGCGTGGAAATTGCCCTCCCTGAGTGCAAAAAAATTGTGCGCACTGCGCGCACCAGATGGAACAAAGCAAAAACTTTGTTCATATCCTTTGACTCGCTCCCCACCAACCTTCCTCATAAGGTAATCAAGGAGGAGCTCCGCAAAGGTCTTGTGGCCTAAGGAGAAATCCAACAACTTGAATTACAGCAATTTCGCTTAATGCCCGACCTGTGCACGGACAAAGCTATCGCTGTAATCAACCCCTTCCCAGAAGTGGAAGAGGATGTATCCAGAATTCCCCGCGCAGCAGAATTTCACTTTTCAGATGGGGGCCATTTGGCTGCATTCTGAGTTACACTGGAACGCGCACCACCCATTTGCAACCACTGTGGCTCACTGGGCCACAAGGAACATGCATGTCCTGTAAAAGAGGGCTTAATGGAAAATGATTTTTGTGAAGAAGCTATGGATGAAGATAATGAAAACTTTGCCAAAATGACTGATGGCCACCACCCATTCCACTGGGGTGAAGATGGACTATACTCCATCGTGGACCCAGTTACAAGTAAACAGCGTAAAGCAGCACAAAAAGCCCACAAGAGAGCAGCGGATGAAGCGGCAGCACATGCGGAATCCGCCATTAACCACGGACAAATTCAGGAGGATATTTCAGATATATACCGAACAAACCAATCAGAACAATATGCCCAGGTCAAAAATTTTCACAGTAACCAGACTGAGCCACAAAGCGTCATCAGTCATGCACATACTGAGGAACTTGCAACCGCAATTTGGGTGAAAATGCGGTGCACAATGCAACAAAGTTGAACCTCAAAAATATAAAATCCAATCAACAACCCGCATCAAATCAACATGAGACCTGTGCAGGAAAAGTTGATGCAAATGCAAAAAACTGCAATTCCCTTTAATCATTGGGTCAGATTAAGGGAACCAACAATGGCAGTGAAAGAGTTGGAGTATAGATGCGTAGCATGGCCAAAATGAGCTGCGGTGGGATAGGACCAGAAGGTCCTCCCAACCGCTCCTGAGGCGCCATGGGCACCTCAGTGTCAATAGGGACGTTAAATAACGCGGGAGCCAGGGCTCATACGTCCCAAGCCAAAAAGCTGGCATTCCTGCGAAAACCTCTTGTAGACATCTTGGCCATCCAAGAAAACCACTGCCTACAAGGGGAAGAAGAATCCTGGTCAACCAGGGTCCCACCATCACAATCAGTATGGACATCTCACTGTAGGGTGAAAGTCCAAAACAACAAAAAAATTTAAAATTACAAATTCATCATCACACTTGCATGGTCGAGTCCTGGTAGCAACAATCACATGGTAAGATGAAATAATTTCGTTAGCATGTATCTACGCACCGTGCACTGCAACTGAGAGAAAAAAATTTTTTTGAAAAAATTTCTACCCTCACCCTCCCATCAGATATCATCATGTTAGGCGATTTCAACTGCTGGGATAACCCCAATATATATCGATGGCCTAATCCCAGGGGATACCCACCTGGACACATTGAATATCGCACAATGAAGGCATCTCTTGGCTTACAGGATGCTCTTCCTCCCAATTCACCAATCCTTCCCCATATGACAAGACCCAACATACGTGAGAGACTGCTCATATCAATGAGTCGTATTGACCACATCCTCATCCCACAATCCCACCACACAAGAATCTCCAAATTTACAACAAAAAAGATCAATTTTTCTGATCACCAAATAGTTACGGTGCAGTTAGCGCCAACCCAATCCCACACACAGATGTCGCCTTGGAGAAAGCTTCACCCAGAAAATATAAGATTGCCTGATATATCTGACTGGGTTAAAAACAAGACTACAAACCCAGAATTCACAGCCCCATTCACTTCAGATCCCATCGAAACATGGGAAAATTTCAAAAAATATTTAATTGACAAAACCCAACATATTGCATCATGCAAGTACACCGCGGACACAGCCACAATCAAGTGTACCTTGGCAGAACTAGACCACCTGGAAATAAATACTCCGAGATCTGGCTATAGCCCTAATTGGGAACGCAAATGGGCATAAATTTCAGCCTGACTTAACAATCTCATCTTAGAACACCAAAACAGAATCAAAGTATTGAACAAAGGTAAGTTCATAAAGGAAGGCGAAACTTGTTCAACATACTTTTTCCACCAGTTCCACTCCCGCGGAAACCAGCCCACGTGCACACAGGTCCACAAGACCAACGGCACTGTGGTAACTGACCCTGAGGAGGTCAAGGCGGAAGTACACTGCTATTACACCGAATTATATCGCGATATGCCAACAGATCCACAAAAAATTAAAGAATTTATTCAAACTGCCAAGATACAAAGTACACCACCAAATTACAATATACTATCCCTTATCACACGGGAGGAGCTTTGGGAAACAATTCTTGGTGCACCACGTAGGAAATGCTCAGGCCTGATGGGATACCCTACGAATTTTACAAAAAATACTTTCAACAAATCGCCCCCCTCGTATTGGCGTCAATGAACCAGAGTTTGTTGGAAACACGCCTATTACCAGGAGGCCATGAATCTTACGTTATAACCTTGTATAAAAAGGGTGACAAATTTGACCTGGCCAACTGGCGCCCAATTGCACTCTCCAACACTGACATAAAAATTCTAACAAAAATTCTAGCAGCTAGATTAGGCGCAATTGCATCTGACGTCCTATCACCCAACCAGTTTGGGTTTATACCAGGGCGTTCAATCTGGAACAACATACACCCTGTTGCAAACATTTGCCAATCCAAAGCAACTGGTGCCCTGGTCTTCTTGGATCAGGAAAAGGCGTATGACCGTGTTAGCTGGCCATACCTAAAAGAATGTCTACATGCCTTCAAACTCCCACCAAGATTCATAAAATGTGCGATGATCCTAACAGAATCTGCAACCATGGCTGTATGCGGCCCTGGATTCCTAACTAACAAGATCACACCACACAGAGGGCTCAAACAAGGGGATCCCCTCAGCCCACTGCTATACATTTTCAGCTTTGACCCGCTCCTCCGAGTAACTGACTCACGTCTCATGGGGATAACCGCACAAGAACAACTAACAGTCAAGATACTGGCCTTTGCAGATGACTGCGTAGCAGGTATAGCAAACAATGAAGATGCCTGACAGCTGGAACACACTCTAGAGGAATACTCCAAGGTTAGCAATGCATCGCTCAACAAAAGGAAGACAGAAATCATCCTCTTAGGCAAATACACAAACAATTGGGCCACAACATCAGAACCTCACACCAACACTCGAAGAAAAAACCCAATTATATTACCCTTTGCAACACCTCCCACCACCACTCCTGTCTGACACCTTGGAATCAAGATAGAATCAGGGGGATATGCTAATGAGAAAATGGAAAGTAACCTGTTACAACGGGTATCCAAACGCGTCGCCTCCCTCAAGGGAAGAACCCCAGGACTAACGGGACGAGTTACAGTTGCTAATCGCTCATCCTCCCAATACTGTGGTACCAGGCCCATGCAATAGCCTTCTCACCTACCTTTATAACCTCAATTCGCGCGCTTATCCAGGGCTGGCTGTGGCCTGGCTCTCACCCTCCTATACGGATGGAAACACTATTTGGCCCACGCTCAAGCGGAGGCATGGGACTAATAGATTTTGAGAGCCATGCAATCACATCCTAGGTACCTGGATAAAGGAAATCCTTGCTCCAGACCTCCCGCAACAACATTGGTTCAGAGCAGTAAAGATTAACTTTGCACAGGCGCTCAAATTAACCAACCCACATAGTCCACCCAGAATAATTTCAAACCTTGCCAAGCACCCTACTGCAACGGGTCCACATGGAACCTCCCCTCATTTCAAACATATCCTCCAAACTATCCGCCGTATGGGATGGACCATAGAGAACATGGGTACTATACAGGGAAGGGGATGACCCAGCCCCCAATTCAAATTAAGAAACCCAGAAAACCACCCCCAGAGGGATATGCTCGCAACAACCTCAAGCATAGCTAGGATAGAATACCTAGATATGCTGGACATTCCCTATGATTTAACCACACAGAAAGCAATGTGGAAAATGACACACCACCCACTCCTACAACCAAGGATAAGAGCAAACGCCTGGCGCTGTTTGAGAAGGACCTATAGGATGGCGGACCGCTCCAGATCGAGTCACAAAACAATCCCATCTACCTCCGCTCACTAATAATACCCATTGCAATGTGGACAATACACACAATTGCATTAGATGCGTTCAAGGGCATGGTCCCAACCATTCATGGGATTATTAACAGATTCCATGTCCACTTACTAGAGCACTTCCAAGCCTGGCTCTATGGATATATGAGACCAAGACAAAAAGCGCTCATAGCATCATGGTTCCCACTCTGGTTCCTCCACACAGACCCTTTCCTTCACACCTGCTCCATAGCAGGGGAAACCACCTCGGAGTAGTGCACCAACCCCCCATACCTGGCAGTCCCGCTGGCAACAGGGGTAACTTGAGTACCCTGGGGTGCCCAATTTTTATATTTCTTAGTTATTCTCTTAGTTTCACATATATTCGGTAATGTCTTTCCCCTGGTCAGATTACCTCGGTTAAATAAAAGATATGTCATTCATATTAAAGATGTTTCACTGTGTTCCAACACCAGATATGATGATACTTTGGGGGATTCTGGATTCTCTTGAGCTTTTTCCTATGTGAATGACATCTTGATCCACTTGCTCAATGTAGAGCATCATGTAAAGAAATTTGTTGGCTATGTTGGCTGTACTGAAGGAAGCTGGACTGGTCGCCAATCCCACTTTAATGAATGCTATAAGGATGAAGTTCAGTTTCTAGGTAACTTGACCTTAAGAGATGAGCATGCCATTGAGCCTTTCAAGTTGGAAGCTATCTGATCCTAACCCACTTTAGTAACACGAAAGCAACTGTGTAGTTTCCTAGGATCTGTCACTTAGTTCAGGAAAATCTCACCACTAATTCAGAATTAGTGCGCCTATCCCTCCTCACAGTAAAAACGCAAGAATTATCTGGACTCCCAAATGCCAACATGCATTTGAAGCAAAAAGAGATTTTCACCTCTGCTCCAGTCTTGTTTCATGTGAATGAGGTTAAAGCTTTTTATTATGGCATGATGTGCTTTTAGTTTGCGTTAGGACTGTCCTTCTGCAGAAACATAAGTGCCAGTAGCTTTCTGTAGCTTACTTTTCTAAATATAGTGTTACAAAGCGCTTGAGCCACTTATGGTAAAGAGTTGGCCGCGGTTCATGTTTTTGATGCATTGGCGTTACCTGTACAGAGGGTTAAGCTTATGGTTGGGTGCGCACAGATCACAAGTCTTTTACCTATTATTGTAAACCTCAGAAGGTGGCTCACAGGAAGCCCAGGACCATTACGACCTCTTAAGCTTTAACGTTAAATATGAGTCTTTCATGGGACAGCCTATATTTTACCAGATATCTTAAGCCAAAATCTATAATGGGCCCACCTTAGATACAGAATCTGAATTAGTCACGGTAATTCCCCCTGAAAGTTCATAGCTCTGTCTTCACCAACCGTTGCCATGGTCATTTCCACCACACCACAACTTAAACCTAAAACAAAGGCCAAACGCTATCCCAAATTCAAATCTATCTTATAATATTAAAGTCCAATAATTTCACATCCCCCAAGTATACCTGATAAGCCTGATAAGCCGGTAAGTAAGGTTAGTCCATCAGAGCCTGCCTTGCCAGTGACCGAAGTTACTCCATCTGATCCATCCCTGGTATACCCTACCACAAGGGTTCTCTCCTGGATGCTGTTTTGGCATCCAAGTCCACAGATCCTGAATGGCAGGATCTCTTAGTGAAGATTAAAATTGGTACATCCCCTTCTGGATGGTATTCACAAAAAATGGTAGGGTAATACTTCATGACAAAGTATGAGTTCCTTCTGGGCTACGTTCCCATATCATGATGGAAGATAATTATCCTCCAACAATAGGGCAACCTGGCGTAATTATGATTCAATTTTTTATTTAAATGAAATATTATTGATATAAATTGACAAAGGACGTTCCCACCTAATTTACCATTATTAATCTACGCTAGCTCTAAGCCAAATAGGCAGGGTGAAATGTCCTTATCCACCCTCTCCAGCAGGCGGAGGCCGTTTTCATCGCTGTCAGTGGTTTTTTTGTGAATTTACCCATATCTTGTAGTATGATTCAATCATGGTAATCATAGATTGCTTTACAAAATATGGTATCTGTATCCGTTGTTTGAAAACCACTACAGCTGAGGAAAAAATAGTTTTCTGCAGCACAGGTAATCGCCTTGTTTAAGGTTCCACGGGAAAATTCAGTGACAGGGGACCCCAGTTTCTATTGTAGTTCTAAGACCCTTGTGTGAAATGCTAGAAATTGAGCCTTGCAGATCCTCAGCCTACCACCCCCAATTATATGGACAAACGGACATATTACCAGTCTTTGGAGTATTATCTCAGATGCTACGCAACTACCTCTTAAGTTACACGGGCAATGTACCTTTTTTTAACAAAATACTATATAATAACTCCCTCCAATCACCAACAGGGTGTCCCCAATGTATGCTAATTTGTTTTTTAACCCTGCATTAACTTTGGACCTCTAACTTGGAGTAATATAGCAGCAGAAGATACCCTCGTCACAATACTCAAGAGGGTTCACCAAGTCCATATCAATTAATGAAATCAACCAATGACGCAAAAAGATTTTTAGATAAGAACCGATGTGTGGCACACAACTAATAAGAATGGAATTTGATAATGGCGAATACTAATAATCTTCACCTCAAGGTACCATGTCAGAAATTAGCTTTTAAAAAGGCTGGAACTTTTCCTATTGCTAAGGTCCTGAATGGCGCTTTTCACCTGGAGCAGCCCTTATAGAGAAATCCATACATTGTTTCACGCTTCTTCACTCTCTCTTTTTAAGGACAAAGAACCAGTGGACTTTGATCCCATCTTTGTGGAGATAGCCTCCAAATCTGAGTGATGAATTTTTCATGATTCAAGGCTGTTAAACGCTAAGTGCACTACATGGTGCAATGGAAAGGATATACAGCATATGGATACAGCTGAGTCCAGTTCAAGAGCTGTACCAACTATATAGGCGTTACTGGAGGAATTTCACAAGTAAAAATCCAAATGCTCCCGCACCTGCCCCATCTATATCCGCCACCCTAGATGCCATCAAACTTAGCAGCCCACACAAAAATTATGTCCTCACAAAAGCAGCTGAAGGAATGTTATCCCTGCATATCAAGTAAAGGGTAATGTTAGACCACAGGTGAGTTATTAATCTGCACTCAAAGTTGTGAACCCCTTTAGAACCAAAAAGGTTTAAGCCTCAAGGCCCATCCCCTCACTAAATCTCTGACCTAAAGCATGCCCTAGATAAGAAATTGGTAGTTTCTGCCCTTACCTGCTTTCTCCACAATTTTCCACATCTACTCATAAACCTAAGCCCAACAAGTGTCAAAATCTAATTGTTTTGAATTAAAAAATAAAATCAAACAACTTTATGAAGACATTGGAAGGATGAAGAGGCTTTACATTATATTTCACTTTTCCTGTCCCCAACAAGGGCCTAAACAGAAGTCAATCTGTGTTGGGGATACTTATTTACCAGGCCAAATTCAAGAAAAAAAGTCCAATAAAAAGGGTTAACCCAGGGATTGAACTTGATGTTCCCTTCTGAGATCGAAAAAGTGAATTCAGACTTCTGGGATTCAATGAAAATGACCTGAAAATAGTTTGGAACATTGCCTGATACTATCAAGTGAAAGTTATGTTCATAATTGTGTTTTTTGGATTGAAATCTGAAATAAAAAACTACTACCATAGTTTAGCTTAGTTGCTCTCTCTCCCCACAACATAAGACCCAGCACCCTGCTAATAGTAGAGTGTTGGGTTATTGCTGTGACTTTAAACAAATGAATTTCTAACATAATTATTAAATTTAGGCTTAATAAGTCGAGGATGGTTGCTAACTTACTTATGAGTTTTTATAATGTGAATCAATGATATAAGACCAATTCAAGCTAGCCATTTGGCTGGGTTGAGTGTTTTGTGGATCCACAGAATCAGAGAAGCGTTAAATATCATTTTTGACTGGAGATTGGTGCATTTTAACACCGGCAAATTAGGCAAGGATGTCAAATCTTGCATTAATTATTTATGATGGCGGATTAATAATTCGTCATCAACTATATATTGGGAATAATCCTGAAAGGAGTTTTGGTCTGTTTTTGACACCAGCAACTGAGGCCAAGGATGTTAATCACTATTATTATTGTTATTATTATTTATTACATCAAATCTTTAACTTGACTTTGTGAGAGTATTGGGAACATTCCCAGATAGTGTGGCCAATCTCAACACTGGCAGCTGATGCTGAAGATGTCAAAAAATAGAATTATATAAATCACTCTAAAGTAATGGCAAATTGAGAGTCAACGTCAAGTTGCAGGATCACTGGCAACTAAGGCCAAGGATGATCCCACTAGTCTACTATTTTGAGATAGCTGGCGACTTAGGCTGAGGCTGATCAGCTGACTGGCTTTGGTGCCAGAGGATTCAAAATTTAAGCACAAGAGGGATGATCCTCCAACTGAAGATTATAATAAGAATTTATAAGAGGAAATCAGCAATGGATATAGCTGAACCATTGTAATACACTGGACTTGGGAAAATAAACTAAATCAGGATTGATGCCAGCCAAAGAGCTGATAATAGGAATTAACAGTGAGAGTGGTGAGAATTGAGAGATAGATATAGATGCCAATTATTCTTAAAAGGTAAGATGGTGCATATAAGTAATTGAATCTTCTCTTTATTAAAATATCTTCAATTCACTAATCTTCATCTTTAACTAATTTTTGGTTTATCTACCTTTACTAGTCATAAATTGGACAGATGTTAGCTTGGCTGGTAGAGGATTAATGAAGATCCCCAGAGGTTTGTTGCTGGAATAAAGCACCTGGAGTTGTTGGCAAAACCGATTACCAACCTTTAACTGGATGGAAACCCTACGCTAAAGAGGCTAACTGTCCACAAATAATGATGATCCAGAGGAACGGGAAAGGGGAGGAACCCTAAGGAAGTTGATAGAGACTGCTGAACCATGATTGGGAGACAAGTCCCAAGAGAGGACCTCTGAGCCAGGATTAGTGGTTAAGTCTCAGAAGGTGAAGTTGTTGGTCTATTGGGTCGGTAGGCTATCCTTCAGATTTGTAGGGAAAGGTCACCAATGAAGGTAGATGAGCAAGGTCCAGTAGTTTTCATACTGTTTGACCTGGAACATTAATATGCCTGAATTACTGCAAATGCAAAGTTTTCAACAATCATGCTCACTATAGGGGGCTCTGTTAGGTTGTGTATATTAGCTGGATGTATAGTTAGGAGTTGGCGAGAGCTACTGGTTCTTCAGGGGAGGATTCCACCAGCGGAACCTCAGCCCCAACGTTTGGTTTCTGACGCCTCTTGGAGGTGAAGTAGTGTCAAGAACCTCCCAGACATTACATTAATTGGTTTTTGGCCTAATGAATAGGTAGAGTCGTGTTTGAGGGATATCATCTGTTAAGTCAGGGGATATTTGGGATTTTAATCAGATGAATTGCTCACATAACTAACGCAAATTAGAATTAAAAAAGTTGAGGATGGTTTCTGACTTATTAGAAAGTTTTGGTAATATTATTTAATGATAAAAGACCAATTTAAGCTCAACATTTGGCTGGGTTGATCTGTTTTGTGGATCCACAAAATTAATAAGTGCTGATTATCATCAAAAACTGGAAATTAGAGTATCTCAACACCATCAAAATAAGTCAAGGATATCAAAATGCTAATAATCACTTTTTATGACAGCGGATTATCAATTTGACATCATGTATATGTTGATAATGCTTTCTGATTGAGTTTTGGTCTACTATTTGAGATTGGTGACTGAGGTCAAGAATGCCAATCATTATTATTATTAATTATATCAAATCAAATTTGACTTTGCAAGAGTATTGTGAATGATCACCATTAGTGTTTTGGCCAATCTCACCATCAGCTACCAAGGTTGGAAATGTCAAAACCTAAATTTATTATTTTTAAAGTTCTAATAAATGAAGAGTCAATTTTTATTTTCATATCACTGGCAGCTGAGGCCAAGGATAATCCAATCATTTTGGTATATAAATATTGGGTGGCGACTTAGTCCAAGGCTTATCAGTTAACTGTCTTTGGTGCCATAGGATCTAATAGTCAGTGTGAGAGGGACAATCTGCTGACTAAAGATATTATAAGAAATTATAAGAAGAAATAAGCATAATGGATGCTGACTGAACCAAATAAAACATTGGACGTGGGAAAAATAAACTAAGCAGGGATGATGGCCAGTTAAAGAGCTGATATTTTGGAATTTGCAGTAAGGGTTATGACAAATGAGAGATGATAATAGATGTCAATGACTCTTGTAAGGTGGATAAACGCCTATAAATAGTTTAATCTCCTTTTTAATAGAGATATCTTTAAACCTCTAATCTAAATATTTATTCATTGTAGGTTTACCTGCCTTTGCTAGTTTTAAAGTGGAAAGAGGTTTTCTTAGCTGGTAGAAGGTGGACTGAAGATCCCCAGAGGTTGGGTTCTGAGATAAAACACCTTGAGTGGTTGGCGCAACCAAATTCCAACCTGAAACTAAATGGAATCCTTGTGTGAACTTGGCCAACTGACCACCAACTATGTTCCAAAGGGACTGAAGAGGAGGAACCCCATGGGAGTCAATAGAGACTGTTGAACCATAATCTTTGGACAAGTCCCAGAAGAGGACCTCTGAGACAGGGTTAGTGGTTTACACCTAGAAGGTGAGTTTGTTGTTAAGTTGAGTTGGTTTGGTTGCCCTGCAGATTTGTAAGGAAAGGTCACCAATGATGGTGAAAGAGCAAATGCCAGAAGTCTCCATAATGTTTGGCCTGTAACACTGATAGAGCCTAAATTACTCCAAATACAAGGTTTGCAATTGTTCTTCATTTTATCAAGTCCCCCTTTGTGTCTAAAGAATCAGTTTCTCTGTAAAAACTTTACTTTCATTATTTTAATAAGTTAAATGTTATATGGGAAACAATACCTGGGTTGAAGCCTTTCCAACACCTTTCAAAAAGCTCCCACCTAGTAATTTGAAAACCGAGATGCTTTGTGGATCAGGGCTGCCCTTGTGGGTCTTGGCATACCCATACAGGAAGCCAGTTCTTTCTTTAACACTGTGTTCTTAACAAAAAAGAATGGGTGTGCAGGGTTGAGACCATCTAGTACTAAAAAAAAGAATGGGTGTGCTTTGTGGACTTTGGGTGAGATTGTGGGTAATTGAGTATTCCCAAATGAATCCAAGTCTACTCTTGCCACGTTGATTATATGACATTAATCACAGTAATAAAGTGATATATATATAATATACATTAATATTTTTGCCCACAATACCCAACTTCATCATTTATGTTTAGTTTGCTTGTCCACAGGGGATTCATCCCAGTAGAGGATGTTGGAGTTATCAATTTGGATATACATTAACTATTGTTTAGAGAAATATTACAACAAATAAATATTAATTCACCAGATTATGAACTGCTGGCTCAATGAGTGTTTTGGTGGGGATGATCCCCAACAATGAAAAAGCAATTAGGGTGCCATTCATAATTGATAACGTAATTAACTTCTAGGAGTCAATAAGGTTTAGTTGCTGATTGACTAAGGGGTTTGTGAAAGCTTGTGAGTAATTTCACCTTCCATAGATCAAATTTTGAGAGAACCTTTTCTAGATTGCAATATGTTTTTATGTGTAAATGCCCATTACCTTACAGGGTGTTACCAAATATGGGTAAATTCAATGGGAGTTAAAAAAGGACATTGGGACACAATCTTATTTTTAACTCAGAAGAGGTCACAGTCAAATAAGGGAATTTAACCCATTTAATTTGATGAGGAAGGTTTTTATATTTATTGACTATGAGGGTTACTTCATCAATGAAGCTACTATTCCCAATTGGGGTGACATCTAAAGAGTTGTGCGCCGAATTCCCTATAAAATCCTTTTTATTTATTATAGAAAGCAGATAGAATAGGAAGTTCATATTCTTTTATAATTATACTATTTTTGCTCTTGTGATTAGAGTTGTTGGAAGAACAATATCCTTTGTCTATATTATTACTATCTCCACAGACTATGTGTGACGAGAAGGAAGAAGAAACTCAGAACCTTATCTTAGGGTGTTTCTATCAGAAGAAATAGGGAAGAAGTCCCTACAAAACCACACGAATTCAATATTAGGACAGGCAAATAGTTGGCGTTGGACCTAATTACTATCTTTGGTATCAGCTTAAGTAGAATAGCAGTCTTCATACTACTATTGTCCATTATAATCTATTATTATCAATAAGTTGAACAACACACATACAAGGAAGCTGTGCAGTTGAACAAGGGAGTTAAACGAGTATTATCCAGAAAGAGGAAACAAATCTCAAAGATTTACCATTGGTGCTCAATTGAGCAACAAGCTCCTTAAGTTTTAACATGTGATGCTCAATAGAGGGGGTAGTTAAGTTTAGTTGAATTCTTAAAAAGACTGAATCAAACTTGTCTTTTAAGAATGAACTACGAAATCATTGTATGGAGTATGTAGTGTCAACAAGTATGTGCTTAACTCGGCGTCACAAACTGGCATTACTGTATTAGAAGAACAGGTTACAAAGGCTATGGAAGAGGTTAAACAAGTGGGAAAATCAACAAGGACCTCTGTGGAAAAGTCAACTCCTTGAAGCGCAAGGAAGATGAATGGATCAAATAGATTTCGTTTTAGAAGACCAAGTGAGAGGCAGACTGAGAATGCATACGCCATATTATGAAGAATTAGTGCGAAAATAAAGCATATAGAAGAACTGAAGGACCATAAATGCATTATGCATATCTAGAGTAAAAAAAAGATGACAACTAAACGTCTAAAACACCATTCGGGAAGAATAACCCATCCATAAATATGCTTGGGTCGTTTGGAGCAATTTCAGCGATGACCCTCAAAGTTACTCCCATGGTCAATAGAGTTGTCAGACAGGATTCACCAGTTAGTGGATTCACAGAAAAATTATGAATTACACCAAAATTACCTGCATTACTTTGGGATAACGCCTCTGCATTAATATACTTATTTTGATGATGATAATGATTGGTTTCAATAACTGAAAAAAGGCAGTGACCGTCATAACTACCAGAACACAATTGTCTAATTCTGGTGGTAACTCATCTAAAGGGGGACAACTTGCTTTATCAGGAGGCCAAGAAAGCCATCATGCTAGAATTTGGAATCACTATGTGGATATTTAACTGCAATCAGTAAATTGTAGGTATTCTTTTTCTAAAATATGATACTCTAGTAACTTTGTAAACTTTGTATCAGAAATCACAGATCCTGGCTGGTGCAAAAGTGCTAACAGATTTTGATGCCCAAATTTTGATGCAAGTAGCATTATGTCCTATCATGATTTGCACTGAACAACAGCTTCAGCATTAGTAACGCAAATGTCCACATCTCATATGTTGGATCATTTGAAGATATTGGGAGCCACTTTTAAGCCGCAAACAAAGAATTCAAAGTAATAAAGTTTTGATCTTAAAATATCATAAAATTGGCCAAGATGTATCAGGAGCAACCCAATTGACTCATGTCAGGGAATAAGCCTGAAGTACAAATTTAGCGGACAAGATGCAAATCTGCTACCACCGGTGTAGTAAACTGGGCATGTAGCCGCCCAATGTTGTAGCAAGAAGCCCTAGTAGCTGTTCGCCTTAATCCACGCAAAGAAGAAAAGAAACATTCAGAAGTTGAAATATAGAACCCGTGGTCTAGATATGGAACCATCTGGCACCGTGGTTAAACCTTTTCCTTCCAGTATTTTAGTTGATGATAAAGACATTTCCAATCTCTTTGTAGATGATGAAACAACTGACCCACTAAATAAGGATGTTAATATTGACGTGAACGCTATCACTTGAGCCAAAATGAAGTAAATTGACCCCAAATTGTGAAGGTTGTGGCTCAACTGTATGCTCAACAGCTACCAGGCAAGATTAAATCCTCCATAACCAGGAGGAGTTACTCAACACGAGATTAGATGAGGCAAACGTATCCTTTCCATTTAGTGAAAATAAAGGAAACACTTCTTGATCTCTCAGAACAATCTTTTCATTCTTACTTCAGCAAATAACACCGACATTCACTCAGTAAAAACCCTATAACAATATTCTGAGTGTACCTATGCAGATATAATAGTTAACCGAGTGGGAGTGAGGGCAATCATTGGCAGTGGAGCGCCCATAAACATCAGTTTGACCAAATTTAATTAAACAAATGAAGTTTTTCTGGACCTAAAACGCCAGAAGGAGTACAGAATGTCCAATTCAGATATGACAATATCCTGTGGAACCTACAGTGTGTGCTTCCACTCTAGTTTGGTTCACTAGTGGTATCAGCTCCTACCATTGTGTTGTTAAACCAAAATTGTGATATCTTTATTAAGACGGGGTTCTTGAGAAAATTTGGATTAAATTGTAATTTCAAGGAGAATATCCTGACCACTTGGAAAGACCCTGCCTTTGATATAACTATGGGAAGAAGAGCCGTAGCTGACTAAGAAGAAACATTTTGTAACTTAATTTACAATGATGGCATCGTTCCCATTCAGTACAAGTTGATTTGGTGGGAATGGAGATAAATGCCAAAAGTGATCCTGGAAAATCGTGGGTTCCCCTTGAGAACAAAAACATTGAACACTATACTGCCTGGGATGAAATAATTGTTAACATAGGGTTAATGAAATATCCCATAGCAACTATATGGAGAAGTCGTTGTCCCATGAAGGAGATCAAGAATTGACCATGTGTAGCGCTGGGGATAATTTCGCCAACATTGAGAAATAAACGTGCTACTGGCTAATCTTGTAAAAAAACTGATGAAGATAGTGAAAAAAATCAAGAAATCGCGTTTCTAAATTTAATCCCAAGGGTGAGATTAAAAAATTCCATGATTTTAAAACACTAGCATAGTTGGTATTGCTGGTGGAAATTGTTAAAAGTGTCAATGTCTTAGTAGATTTATAGCACCTGGCTTAAATATCAAAACTGCAGCATGATGATGTTCACGACTACTGAGAAGTATTGGTAAAAATTTGTCCAAGATGACCATGACTTTAGATGCGCAAAGAATGTGATCCATAAGGTAAACACAGGGGAAAATTGCTGATATGGATGAGACCTGTTTGAAAGTCTAGAGCTCTTAAAGATGTTGTTAAAATTTATTTTTTCGTTGATTATTCATGGCTGATAACCCATAAATGATTAACTTCACAGGTTCTGTGTTGTGTAATACTTCGCATTGTCTGATAATAATATATATTTATTTGTTAGTATAAAGAATATCATCAATAGTTGAATAAGCACTAGTATTGGGTCCAACACTTGACCAGTATTCCTCCTTGAGATACTTAAGATGTTCTCAATAGGGATTTGTTCCCTTATACCGCCTAACTTGATCCACTCTCAGATCCTTGTTTATGGCTTCTATCTGGTGACACACAGTTGGAAGCAATTCCCTTCTTAGCTCAGCTTCTCTTCTCGGGATTACCGCTCAGATCCTTATTCTTTATCCTAAAGAGTTTCCAAGTAAATCACACAGCAATAATTTTATTGAAGAAGAATAGAACTAATAACAAATTCTGGTAGTTACTCCTTTTACTTGGTGCTTTTTAAAACTCTCATGATTAGTGATTTTCTGGTATTTTATAATGGGAATTCGGCGCCCAACCCTCAGTTGTCACCTCATTGATGAAATGGCAGCCGTTGTGTTGAATTACCATTGTCATCTCATCAGCGATGGTCTTCCCTATTTTGGCTAGTATTCGTTTGTCAGACATCCTCAAGACCTTAAACAGAAAGAGTTGGAAAATGTGTCCCTAACGTTTTCCTCTCAATACCAGCGAACCAACCATATCTGGCAAGCGCCATGCTTAGGTAATGGGACTTGTTACCCATTAAGGAAGGTCGCAAACCAACTCATTGATTTGCTAATTTCAGGTGGCATCACTTGCCTCACAACTTGATGCTTAAATTACTAATCAGCTGGTGATGAAACCTAACTGATCCCAATCAGTACACCTGATAACTAATCATCAATCAACTATCAGATCCCCTATTTCGTTGACAACTCTGCCCAATGAGGTCTTAAGAATTTACCTGGATTGATCCCTGATGGATCTGAACCAGAAGAATTACCTAAAATCCCTTAAACATTGTTACCCTGAAATCATGGACATCTGATATCCAATTTACTTTGCTATAGGGAATTTTCTCCTAATGACCCCTGGTAATCTAGTCACCTGGATATATGGGCAAAAATTTCCAACACATCCCCCTCTTGCCTAGATCTTCAGCGAGAAAAGGGTCAGGACAGGAGAACACCACTTCAGACACTTGTTTGAAACTTCTTATGTATAAGTGGAGTATGGTTGATATGTAAGCAACGCTGCTCGGGATGACCTCCAGCATGTGGCTCTCTTCCTCTTCATCCTTACTACTGCCTATCAGAGCACAGTTCCCATGACCTTCTCTCATACTGGGATGATTGATTTACTTGTGACAATATTAAAACCAGAATCTAGTTTTCCCCTCGTCAGGGCCATGACCCACTGTTATATTCAGGATTCTTGGTCTGGTGTCCTTGATTTCCTGATTTTCTCCTCATCTTTGACCGGATATTCTTGCCATCAATGTTTGTTTTGCAGTGCAATTAAGAATGCTTATATTATATACTCCCTTGTTATTTTCTCATATTAACCTCTTGAATAATATCATTCGTAATTCTTCCCTATAGAGCTTATCCCATTAATTTTGAGATTAGTTTCTCCAAAATAAGAGCTTAATTTATTTCAGAGTGCATAATGTCAATTATCATATAAGTCCAACATCCCCCTCTCTTCCTTATCATATATCAAATTTGGAGTCTCAGTACCAACAACTGCTTAATAGCATATCTGATAAAGACTTTGGCTCTTCCAGCTGATGAGTCAATCTGCACATTAGAAACTCTTATATGGTCCTTCCAGGACTCATACTCCCAGTCAAGTACCTGTGGCCAGTCGTTCCATGGACTTACCAGAAACAGTAACCAACTCTGACGAAACCAGGTTAGCGATTATCTCAAATGACTCGTGACCAATCCTTCCTTTGTCATCAATTCCCAGTTAGATTTTAAAACTCTCCTTGATTCAGCTCTATTTGCAGATTCTCCTACCATCATAATTGAACCTCCTGAAGCAATGCCCTCCACTCTCAATCATTCATTCCTCACCAGATCGGACTTGCTTCCAGAGTTCCTTTTCTGAATCAGCCAGTATTACAAGCCAGCTGTTTTGACAACTGAACTAGTCATCAGAAACAGCAACATTTCGAACTACCCTATGCAGAATTGAGGGCCCAAGTAACTGAGGCTTTGTCTATAGCTCTGAACCCCACTGATCTAAAACATCCTAGATTTAAACAGCAGCCTATGCTCTTCGCTTTGCCAGTCAAGTTCTTTGAAGTTGGGCCACGAAGCTTCCAGCTTCTCCTGACTTTCATCGCTCATTCTGCTTCCACTTCCAAGAATCACATAGTTGTTGACTGCAGGATCCCATTTGCTCCCTACACGACTAACTCATTTCTGGCATGTCCCATCGGTATCTTCCACTGATGGTTTAATAGGGGCATGATTTGGCAACCCCTATCTAGTATCCCTTGCTCAATGCTGGTCAAATGTCCAATGTTCTTGATGTAGCCCATCAGCAAGCACTCAAGACCAATCTTCCAGCTCCAGTGCATATTGGGATTACTCAGTTTAATCACTGACTGCTTCTTATTGTTCTGTTGCTTTCCTCCCCAATACAGGGTATTGCGTTTAGCATGTTCCAACATTTTCATCTCTCTTCACCTAGTTGATTTCTCGCAGGGATCAGCATCCGCTCAACAAACTTGGCTTTGAGTAGGTCTAGCCCTTGCTAGCGTCTGATCTCACATAAATTTTGATGGTTTTTTTACTCCTAGTGCGACCCATCCTCCTTCCACCAAGAGGTGACATAGATGAAATCATCCCTGAGTCAAGGATAACCAATAAAAAACAAAAATTATAAGACATATCTTTTTTTAGAATTTATTACTTAATTTTCTTCATTGATCCATTGCTTAATATACTTAGTATGGACTCAACTTACTATCCTTCCATCCAAGAGGTTCTTGATGGAGTAAGCGTCCTTTGCCATCTTGGCAATAAGCTCAAATGGACCTAACCACAATGCATCCAACTTGTTTCTTCTCCAAAACCCATGCATATCGCAATAGGAAACTCTTTTGACTATTTGGTATTCTGATAAGGCCAGTAGGTTCTTATCATCAATCATTTTCGCTCAAATCCTTTTCTTTAAAGTCATATCAAATGTTTATAAATTTTGTTTCAATCAGGATATTTGTCATCTTTGATTGGGTATTGCTCGGCACTCATCCCTGATGTTGGTTCTACCTCCAAATAAAAAATTGGTGGCAACGCAGCCTTCCTTCCATATAGCAACTCAAATGGCGTTTTTCATCACCGTATGATGACTTATATCGTAGGTGAACATCACCAAACTCAAGTATATTCCCCACGTGGAAGTTTTTCCTATGACCAGCTTTCTCAGCATTGTGGCCATCGTCCCATTGACTCGTTCTACCAGTCCTTTGATCTCTGTCCAGTAGGTACAAACACAACACCTCAGATCCCCAGTATTCTAATTAATTGCAGGATCACATGAGACGTAAAATTCATTCCATTGTACTCAGAAGGACTTGCAGGTATCCATTTTTGGTATAGTACTTGATCTATGATAAACTTTGCAGTGCTGGTAGCATCTACTTTTGCCAGGGCCTTCATCTCACCCATCTCAGCATAAGGTCAATTGCAACTATGATGTATACAACTATCCCTGTATCATCATCAGTGGTCCCATCACATCGATGGACACCATATACAAGGTGAATCCAGGGCAGACCAGTCAGTATCCAGTCATGTTCTTGTGTGGCATATGCAACTAGCACTCCACACAGCAAGCCAGATAGTCCGCAACATCCAAGTTGGTGGACTCCCAGTAGTAATACTGGCGAATATGATCAGTCATTTTTCTCAGGTTTCCATGCCAAACAATCTTATGAGCAGCTTGAGCAATAGCTGCTCATTCCGATGGCTTTAGGAATAAAGAATCGCTTCATGTTGACATCTTGAAAATTGTCCATCCATGGCCTCAGTATTTTCCATCGCTTTTTGAAGCGCACCTTGGATTACTTGGGGATCATTCCCAATTTCTCTGTCAATCATTCTCTGGAATAACTCATTCGCTTGCTGGTAACCACCTGGGTCATTGGTGACCGCGATAATCCATCCATATTTTGATGAGAAGCTCCAGTTTGGTGGACTATTTAATTATCATAAGTCTGTAGCTTTAGAGCCCATTGGACCAGTCATCCTTCTGGTTCTCATAAATTGTGTAGCCAATGAAATGGGGAGTGGTATGACACCACTTTGAAGTGTGTTCCATGGATATACACCCAAAACAGTTTACAGGAGTAAATGACCGCAAGACATTCATGCTTAGTCATAATATAATTCCTATCTGCGACTGAGAGTGTCTGACTCACATACATCACCAGATTTTTGTCCTCACGTTCATCTACTTGGCTCAATATGGCGCCAATTGCATCAATGAAGCATTGGTTTGTATTATAAATTCTTAATCAAAATTCAGGTATTTCAAAATCTGAGAATCTTTTAAATATTGGCGTAATTCATCAAATGATCTCTGGGCCTCTTCACTTTAAATGATTTCTTTAGGTATCCTTCACCAAATGGAAGAGGAGTTCAGCAATTCTTGAAAAATCCCAAATTTATCTTCTATAGTATCTGACCATTCCAAGGAACACTTGGATATCTTGGACACTCTTTGGTACAGCCATTTTCTCTATGGCTTTTATCTTCTGGGCTTGCAGCTGCAGTCCACCAGAGTTGATTTCGAATCCCAGATATTTTAAATCTTTCTTGAAGAATTGGCACTTCCTCAGCTTAATCTTCAGGTTGGCTACGGATAGTCACTTAAACACTTCCTCCAAGTGGTGAAAATGGTAGTATATGTCCTACTGAACACATTTTTATTGTCAAAGGTCACCATACGCATGACAACTCTAAGTCATTTAGTATGGCGCCCATGGCCCTTTGGAACGTTGCAGGTGCATTGCATAGACCCTGGGGCAGTCTCATCTGTTGATAAAGACCATGTGCAGTAATAAAGACATATTTCTCTTGGTCTTCACTTTGCAAATCGTTTTGCCAATATCCCAATATGAAATCCATTGTGGAGAAATACTTCGCTTCTCCCAATCAATCTGGCACTTTTTCAATTTGTGGTATTGGATATGAATCCTTCTTCAAAACCTTGTTCAGTTTCTGATAATCGATCACCACCCAATTAGAGCCATCCTTCTTCTTCATGATAAGGATAGGGATCACCCAGGGACTTGACAAAGGAACTAGAAGCCCATGCTTCACTAGTTTAATGATATTTTCCTCTACTACCACTTTGGCCGCCTTCCACCATCGAATTAGTCTCATTCTGATCAGCAAATTTTCCCCAGTATCAACCTTATGGATCAAATCTCTCACGCATCACAACACTGTGGTCATCCCGAGTCAATACTTCCTAATACTTGTCAAATAACTTGAACTCCTCCTCCTGCTGTCTGTGCATCAGATCAGTAAATTTCTCTCAATCAACCAATAGTTTGATACTCTTGGTCACCCCTGCCAACAATCTTATCTCATCATAGGTCTGAAAATTATGGACAAAAAATTGATATCTAATATTTTATCTTTTTTATTTAGATTTTGTATATTTCTTTTGCAATGGGACTTTAATCTACAATTAGGTTTGGAGGTCCTTCTTTTCCCCTTCATCCAAACTGGTTCCTAGGTATACTCTGACCTATCAGTTTTCATAATCCAAAATCTTATTCTCTTGAGGTTTAACCATATATTTGGTTCAGTGATCCTCTTCTAGGACTTGACCAAAATCTCAGGACATAGCCATTTAATGTTTAAAAGTCCTCTGGGAACATTGCAATTATTTTGTTTTAGGTCCAATACTTATAAATTTTTTAGTATTGACCTTCTTCACTATATGACCAGCAACACTGTTTCTTCACGTATAGGCTATACTTGATGACTTTAGTAATACTTGTAAATGTTTTCATTCACTAAGCATTCAATTCTGACTTGTCATTCGTCCAACAGGTACTAATTTCATATTTAGCAACTGATACTTGAGACTTCATATCTCCCAAAATAGTGAATTCCTCATTAATTGGCAGTTCCATAAAATTGCTCTTATCATTTTTCTCTTAAAACGATTTTTGGCATTTGTTGCCGTCCAAAACGGTAGAAATAAATTCACTGGTGGATCCATATACGATCCCTTAATCACAAAGATTGATCTAGCCTCATCAGCTTCATCCAATTTCATCTTGAATTGATGGTTCTCATCTGTTGCAATTTCTGCATCAATGACTAAATATCTATAGGGCAAGCAATTCTCACCACTCTCTTGGATCAATCACTTCCTTTTTTGACCTCGTACTCTTCATTGGTAATTTAGTCCAATTATCAGAATTGATTGCTCTCCATATCTAATATCCAATGTCTCATCTAGTGTCTCATTTAACAACTCGCTTCTCAGGACTATTTCAAGCAGACCTAATTCCGAACTGAATTGGCCCTGCTCAAAATCTTTATAAGTAAATATCTGGTGGAACAGGTTTTTATGAAGCTCTAGACTGTTCCCTGTCTATGCTTTATGCCCTTTTCCCAATTCCTGTACAGGTTTAGACTCTTTCACTTTGACCACATTAATCTGATCTTTAGGTTTCTTGCCGTGCACAGTGAAATGTCCTTTTCATCCACATTTATAACAGACTTTTCCTTCTTATTGATCCATTTAAACTCTTTGGGCTTATTTCCTGCACGGTTTGGTTATTTAAAACACTAGCACCCTTTGTCCCCTTTGTGGGATTTGATTTTTTACTGGGTTTGATTTGAAACTTCTATTCAGAGCATTAAAGGTAGCTCCCAATATTTTCAAATGATCTACCATCTGAGAGGTGGTAATCTCTATTGCAAACATGGAACACATCGTTTATAGAAAATCACAATAGGGATAAGAGCCGCTTGTAGTGCAATCCAAGCATCGAAATCATCAAGCACTTTTGCAATAACCAAAATCTGCAATTCTTGGTAGAAACGATTGGCGAAACTGCTAAGGATGACATCCTTCTGGAATTGAATACCATTAATTCTTGCTTTAGCTTTGACATGCATGTGGGACTTCCAAATTCCTTCATAATGGCCACCTTGTCCTCTGAATACAACCAGCTGTCTCCCTTTAGATGAGGCGACACTAGGTTCTGACAATTGGTATTCAGGAAATTCATCACCATCAAAGCTTTTGATGATCACCATATCCAAACATTGTCATATCAAATAATTGAAAAAATGCAGGGGCGTTATCCCAATGAAAAGTAGGTAATTTTTGGTGTCACTTTAAATTCTTATGAGGTTTTTCTAGCCACCTATCTTGGTTCAGTTACTCAGCTCACTTAAGGAGTAATTTTGGGAGTCATCTCCAAAATGGCTGTAAAAGTGGGTGGCATATTTTTTGGAGTAGTCATCTTTCTAACCGGAGTTCTTGGAGTTCTTTCTTTAGCTTCAATTGACACATATGGCTCACATTCACATTCATGAGTCTTTAACTCATCAACTTGCTTAATCAGCCAATCTATATCTGTTATGAATGCTCTTTAATGAATGGGATCCAATTTATGTTCCATTATCAAGAATAAGACTTCTGAAACTAATCTTCTCCTTTTTTCTTCAATGACGTTACTTTTCCAAGTAACTCATTTCTATAACTATTGACATTTTTGACCTCTTCCTCGATCTTGGCAACTCTCTCCTCCTAGGCAGCGAATTCTCAATGATTCACTGAATTCAAGGCGTTCTAGTTATGGTTGTCAACACCATCCAAAGCTTTCTTATTTCGTCATTATATGACATCATCTCCTATTATCTTACTCTACTACACCCCTGTAGTGTGCAAAATTGGTAAATTTTCTTGGTTTGATAATTGTTCATGGCTAATAACCTCTAAATTGATTAAATGTACATATTTGGTGTTGTGCAATTCTCCGCGTTGTCTGATGATAATATGTATTCTTTTGTAATAGTATGAAGACTATTATCCATAGTTGGATAAGCGGTAGTATTGGGACCAACGCTTGACCAGCATTCCTCCATGAAATACCTAAGATGTCCTTAATAGGGAATCATTCCCTTAGACCGCCTAACTTGATCCATGCTCAGATCCTCATTTATGGCTTCTCTCTGGTGACACACAGTCAGCAGCAATTCCCTTCTTAGCTCAGCTTTTCTTCTTTGGATCCATGCTCAGATTCTTACTCGTTATCCTAAAGAGTCTGCAATCAAAGAAAGCAGTAATAATTTCCTTAAAGAAAAATAGAACTAGTAACAAATTCTGGTAATTACTCCTTTTACTTGGTGTTTTTAAAATGTCATAAATGGTGTTTTTATTTAGTGAATTCTTGGGGGAATTTACAGTGGGAATAAAGCGCTTAACCCTCAGTTGGCACCTCATTGATGAAACGACAGCCGTTACTGTTGTATTACTGATTGTCATCTCATCATCAATGGTCTTCCCCATCCTGGCTAGGATTCCATAATCAGACATTCTTGAGACCTAAACTGGAAAAAGTCAGAAAACTTTTCCTTAACGTTTTCCTCTCAATATCAGCGAACCAACCATATCTGGCAAGCGCCATGCTTAGGTAATGGGACTTGTTACTCATTAAGGCAAGTCACAAACCAACTGATTAATTTGCTAGTTTCAGGCGGCATCAATCGCCTTGCAACTTAACCCTTTAATTTACAATTAGTTGGTGATGAAACCCAACTGAGCCCAAGTGGTACACCTGATAGTTAATCATCAATCAACTATCAGATGCCCCTATTTCATTAGCAACTCTGCCCTTTGAGATCTTAAGCAATTACCCAGATTGATCCTAATTGGTTCAAATCAGGTGAATTATCTAAATTCCCCAAACATTGTTACCTCAAAATCAGGGTCAACTGATATCTAATTCACTTTGCTATGGAGAATTTTCCTCTAGCGACCCCTGGTAACTAGTTAATTGGGAATATGGCCAAAAATCTAACAGCTTTGGTCATCAAAGGAATTAGTAAGCTAGGTGAGCATGGGCTTTTCATTCCATCATTGAGTCCATGGGAAGATCTGATCATTATAGTAAAAAAGAAGGATAGACTAAATCAAGTAGTGATTAATTATTTTTAATGGAACAAAATCACTAAGAAGGATTATTATCCTTTGCAGAGGACAAATAATGCGCTTGATTGCCTAGGGATTGCTAATACTCTTTAGAGATGAACTTAAATCTTAGGATATTGGCAGAGCAATATTCCAAAGGAGGACCAAGAAATATGCAATTGTAACTGCATAGGGACTATACCAGCTTCCCAAAATGTTCAGGGATTCTGCAACGCGCTGACCACCTTTTAAAGAGTAATGGACTCTACCATTTGTGATCTGAAGTTATCCTGTGTCTTGTATATCTATACAATATATATTCAGCAGGACCTTCTTGGACCATTTGGAGCGATTAGAAGAAGTAATTAAATGCCTGCTGATAATGAACTTGATAATTAAGCCAAAGAAATTTCAATTCTTCATTGTCATACATTTGCCTTCACAGCACCAAGAAAAGAATGTTGTGGATTAAAATCAGGACAACATGGGGAAATGTCATACATTTACGAGCTCCCAATGATAAGGGTAATTTAGATTATACTAATGATTTTGTTGGCCAAAATACCAAGCCAATCCTTGGTGGAACCATTCAAATTGGGGTAACACTATTTTAAATACCTTACGGAAAATAACACTTATTTAGGCAGTCAGATTGCTCCAACCATGCGGTGGACTCTGGGGTGTCCATCAGATGGATTCCCCCAGCCACTAGCAGTCCCATTCAAGCACTTACGCGGGGACTACCCCCTTTTATGGTGAGGTGGGGGTCCCCCAAGGTGCAATATTTTTATCTAATGGGGATTGGCTGGAATTTATTAAGTCATTACCCTACTGATACGTATTGCCAAATAATAACTCCCCATCCATCAGTCAGCCAATGTGAAGCGAACTTTCTGAGCTTTGATAGGCTATATTTCATATTACCTAATTTAGACCGGTCTAAGCTATTCTAAAACTATCATTGCATTTCCCTCGACCCTTGATACATTTAAATACTAAGTGGTCTGATATCAATAGGGTATGTTTTGAATCTTATCCCCGTGGGACTCAATAAATTTTTATAAAACCTCAACTTTATATTGTTTAAGTTTATTATTTTTATTATCTTCTGAGGATACCTTCCCCAATTTGTTGGAGTTTAGGCTCATAAGCACCAGCAAGCTTAAAATTTTCTAAAATCCAACAAGTATTGACACTACAGGGGTAGTACACCACAATAAAATTATCAAAAATGGGGGGTGTTTGGGTGAATAACCCTTGCAACATCCCTCTACTTCTAAACCTCACATAATTGACCTTTAACAACAACTAGCAAGCGCTTTATCAAGACTTAAAAATCTTAAACAGCGCCCATTCAAGTGTCCCTTGAAGGATAATTTCACCCCTGGCGAGGGTAGTATTGCTTCAATCAGGATTTCACTGAATTATTTTGTCTCTGAAAATTCTACTCCATCAATGCCCCCAGCATCATCAGAAAGGAGAGCGCAATATATCTCAATCTATCAAGGTTAATGATCAATCTCATCCTGATCAATTGATTGAAGATTTGATCGCGCAGAGATTAATTCGCTCTGATAGATTACAAGCTGTTTTGAAGACTACAAATATCGCAGCCTTTCAATAATATAATTTAGGTTTAAATATGACCTATTTTTACTTTGAATTTATTACTTTTTGGAGAATCCAAAAGATGTAACTATGAGAGAAAACCTGCCCTATTAAAAATGTAATCAAAAACTTCCAGACTGGTGCTCACTACAGGGGCACTCTGAGTTACACACCAGTGAAAACGTCAATCACTACCATGGATTCTCATTTTTCACCTGAAGAAGCTCAAGACCATGAGCAAGGCAGTATATTACGATGGGCCTGTTTAACTGAAACCTAAATCCCAAGATTACCCTCCACGTTGGAATTTCAAGCCAACTTGGAATTTTATGGTCCTAACTTAAGCTTTACCTCAGACTTTCAAATACCATCTGAGGTTTTACTAAATATGATTAATCAACTGCTTGAAGGGGCCTCAATCCCTGGAATCCGTTCTACCCAATCTCGTTCTAATGCCATTCCCTCTATTTTGCAAGAAGTGTTGCAAATTTCCCAAATGCCAGGAATTGGCCCCGAGCAATATTTGCACCAGCTCATACACCTAACTTTATACCATTTATTACCAGTAGTGGAAATGCACCATCAAGGGATTCTCAATTTACTAGAAGGACCTCAATTTTGAATAATCATGTTTCCAAATTTTTTAAGTCTGCCTCTGAGTTTAGCCAAGATAATTGTGATGCCATCATTAGTAATCAGACCCTTCTCAACAATATACATCAACAGCTTATTCAGCTAGATATTGTGATGTCTGGTTCTGTTGATGTACAGGTCACAAAGTGAGTTCAGAAGATTTAGTGTGAATGGAGAGAGGGTATTTCCCAACTCTCTGAGCATATTCAATCGATGGAGGAGAAAATTAGAATCCATCTCATTCTATTGAAGCAGATGTACTCAGGAATTCAATTCTGGGTCAATGAGGTAGAGAAAACCATTAGAGCTATGGGTCCCTCGGGGGTTGAAGGACCTCATGGGCCAAATGGGGGCAAAGGACCACGTGACCTCCTGGTGCTGATGGACCTCGTGGACCCCTGGGAATATAAGGCCTCGTGGACCGTCAGGCGTGGAAGGACCCTGGGGACCCCCAGGTGCTGATGAGCATTCAGGATCCCTCCAACAAATTGACTCTCTCTTGAGCATGATGGACTGCTTGCGTGAACAACTCTATAAATTGGCCAAAGAGTGTAACTTAACCCCCAATGGGATACCAATTGATCCCCTCTTGTCACTTCAGTCTTTATCTGATGAGTTGATCAATTTGGGTAAATGTGCAAAGGACTCCAATATCCTGCTCCATGCTTGTGTATCTAAAGGAGAAATGCTCCAGGAGAAGATTGAGACGCTGGAACTCAAGAATAATGCATATCAGGAACAGATTTTTGAGCTATATCGCCGATTAGATGTTAAAGTGAGGCCACAGATAACCAAAAAATAAATTATTTGCCAAATTGCCTTATTCATTTGGCTTAGGATATCATGGTATCCCACCTGATGACTTGCTCTACCTGGTCTCAGGTGAAGGAAGCGTTAATCAAAGAAGTTGGGAGTTAGCAAACTCTATCCTCTCAAAAACAGGCTTTTATGGGTATACAGCCCCACCAAAATGAATCTATCAAAGACTTTGCTCATCAGTTCAATCAAGAACTCAGACTCTAGTGGCTTGTGGTCAGTTAAATTTAGATGATGCGATTATGGCAGTTATGTCAGCTTTTTTTTCAGAACGCAGGTACAAGTTTATCTAGTCAGTGTAAAAAAGAATTTCTGAAGTATTTTGGACATTAAGAGGCCTTTTGGAATTGCCTCCTCAATTCACTGAAAAAACCCTCAAGTTTTTGAGCTTCCTAGACCTAGTCGCCCCTAAGTTTATGCTATGCCTGAGAATACTTGGTGATTCAGTGTAACTAATGTCATTGATAATTTCATACTGAGGATCATTGTTTCAAAATGGAAGCGGATGAGAAGAAAAAAAATAATCCCAATAAGATTCTCCACCTCAATAATGATATGAGTGCTCATCAAGAACAACAAAGTCTGGTTGAGTATAATAAAGATGAACATTCTTCTTATTCCCTGCCATCCTTGTTGGCTTTATCCTCTCAGTTTGGAAGCACCATTACCCATATTGACTTCCAATGAATCAAGTCAATGCTAAAGCTATCATAGATACAGGAACTTAGGTGAATGTTGTTTCATTAAAATTTATCAAGCGGATCAAATCAACCCCCAATAATTCTCACTTTGAAGAATATGGCATGGCTGGACCTCAGAGTACTCGGTCAATTGGAGCTTTTTCGTCCCTTCCCCTGAAAATTGGGAAATTAACTTTTACATTCCCTGCCGCACTACTTAATAACTTGAGCTATGACCTACTTTTGGGAACTCAATTGTTATGAGAAAATGATAAATTATCAATTACCCTGAATCTTCGTTATCTCTCTTGGGGTATAGAGTTCCCTTACTTTTATCCAATCATGCTTCTACATGACGTCAGTTATGTCTGCTAGAAGGAACCAAAAGGTCATATTTACTTTAATATTACGTTTGAGATTCTCACATAAAATTACCGCCTACATCGGCTGATATTGAAGAGGGGATGCATATTTTCCTCCAAAAACTTAGTTATTCCACCAAAATCACAGGTAATTGTTAATACTCTTTGCAATTTTCGATTCCCAAAGGACATCTTTTACAGGTTTAAGGCATTTTCAACCCTTCTGCTAAAGAACTCTTGCCTTGTCCTGGAGTATTAAATTATACTTATTCAGGATTATTAACTGTCTTACTGACGAACCTTACCAATGAGCCGAAATTGGTAAATTTAGAGCATCCTATTGCTTATGTCAAGTTACTGCCCTTATCTCAGATTTATGATGTTAAACCCTTTGGAAGCCTACAAGATTTTGGGTTGGAAAGTGATCAGGAAATCCTTACTGTGGGCCCTGCTATTGGAAAAAACCTCTCTAGTGAGAAGGAGAAACAAGTGCTTTTATTTTTAGACAAATATTCTGACAATTTTGCAAAAGCATACTTACGATTTTGGAAAGATGAAAGGAGTAATGCACTCCGTTGAAACTGGTGACCAACTTCCTATTTGTGCAAAGCCCTATTGTAAGTCTAAAGTGGAAGTAGCTGAGGTTACCAAGGAGTTGCATCAATTATTTGAGGCTGGACTATTGAAACCCTCCAACAGTCCTTGGGCTTCCCCGTTGCTTTTAATTAAAGAAAAGGATGGTTCCCACCAAGTGGTTATGGATCATTGGAGACTGAATGCTACTACTTGATGAGATTGTTTGCCCTTACCTCAGATTGATGATTCCCTTAGGTTGTTGGCTGGATCCACCTATTTTCAGCCATGGACCTAACCAGTGGATACTGGCAAATTTGGCTATCCCCATAAGACCGTGCCAAGTGTGCCCTGATAATGAGTGAAGGTTGTTTGAACCAAATCATATGCCTCAAGGATTAAGCAATGCCCCAGCAACTTTCCAAAGGGCCATGGACAGTATGCTACGGGATCTAAAGCTTACTTGTGTTCTGGTATATCTTGATGATTTTACCTTGTTTTCAAAACATTTACTGAACATTTGGACAATCTAGCTTTAAATTTTCAGATAAATTTGGAGCTCTTCCTTAAAACTCAAACCCTCCAAAAGTTCATTCTTCAAAAATAAAATGGAATTTTTAGGACTTCAGGTCTCAGCTAAAGGGATTTGACCCCACTCAGACAACATTCAAACCATCCAACAAATGCCTCCTCCAAACTCTCTGGGGGATATTCAAGTCTTTCTCAGCATGGTTGGGTATTACCGGCAATTTATACCCAAATTTGCTGATATGGCTGAACTCTTATTTCACCTGTTGCAAAAAGGAGTGCCCTTTAAGTGGGGTTCAGATCGGAAACATTTGTTCAAATTGATGCAAGCAATGTCGCTATCAGGGTTATCTTATCCCAGTGTAATTAAGAGAAGAATGATCATCCCATCGCTTTCTATAGCAAAACTTTGTCTAAGGCTAAATGTAATTATAGTGTCACTGAGTGGGAGTGCTTGGCCATAATTCTAGCAATCAAGCACTTTCGTCCCTTCTTATATGGTAACCATTTCGCTGTTATTACCGACCATTCTTCTTTTTTATGGTTGTAGATTATGAAGGATCCTGATGGGAGGTTGCCCGTTGGGCTTTAAGGTTGAAAAATTATGATTTTTCCATTATTCGTCGCTTGGGTGCTCAATATCAAAATGCTGATGGGCTGTCCCAATTGCCTATTCTGACCCTGGAACTAGAAAAAAAGAACGCCTATATAATCTTATCAGACGACCTGAGTTGTGGGATTTTGAAACTGAAGAGGATCGAGCTTTTCAAAAATCAATTACCAAAGATACTATTATTCAAGATGGAGCTTTGTATAAAAAAGTCAAATATAAGTGGTTGTCCTTTTTACACCCCAGCTCTAGATTTTACGCTGTGATGGAAGGTCACAAACAAGTCAGCCATAGCGGCTTAAAGAAGACTCAAGAATGGTTAAAGACTCAAAACTATTGGACAACATGACTGAATACAATCAAGAGACCCTTGACTCATGTCTTATTTGTAAAAGCCATGCAACTACTAACCCTACTTATCAACATCAAGTTATTCCCCAAAAAAAGCATCTGAGGCTGTTAGCATTGATGTTGTAGGTCCTTTTCCTCAGGGATTGCATGGATATAAGTATACTATTATGGCTGTCAACCATTTAACTAAATGGGTTGAGGCCATTTCCATTGCTACCCCCTCAGCTAAGACTACAGCTTTATTCTTATATCAGTATACTATTTCTAAACATGGGTGTCCCAAGATCTTTATGTCAGATAATGGGACTAACTTCACCTCACAACTTATACAGGAGCTATCTAAATTATTTAACACTGCTCATCAATTTGTTGTCCCATATAATCCATCCACAAATGGGGCCATTGAACGAGTTAACGGGACCCTGGTCTCAATTCTGAGAAAGATGGCATCCATTGACCCGACTCAGTGGAATTATTATTTGCCTAGTGCCTTATTTGCTTATAAGATAAGTTATCATCGCATTATCAAGATGTCACCTTTTAAGTGCATATATGGGCGGGATCCTTCAGTCCTTTCTAGTGTGCAGGGAATACTTGGGAAAGCATCCTAGAAAACTCTGATCTAATTATGAGGAATCTGACTGATGAGATTATTCATCTTTAAGCTCAAGAAATGGAATTAAATTGAAGAAATCACTTGAAAGGATACTCAAAGAAGCAATCTCTATAAACCTGCCTTACCTGAATACCAGATTGGGGATTACATTATGCAATATTACTCTTGGCCTGGTGGGCAAAATGAAAAGTTAGGATCTAACTGTTCTGTTTCCTATAAAGTTATTTTTCAAAAAGGATTAGAGTATTCAATTGTTCATGTTGATAATGGTATAGTGATAAATCGTATTCACCCTAGGTTTCTAATAAGTCATCCTCCACCACAATCAAATCTTGAGGGGGGAAGTGTTAGGATTTCACCAACTTCTCTAGTCTCCAAAAATTCTAATCCATCAATTCCCCTGGCATCATTGGAAGGAGAGCGCAATATATCTCAATCTATCAAGATTAATGATCAATCTCATCCCAATCAATTGATTGAAGATATAATTGCGCAGAGATTAATTCACTCTGATAGATTATGAGCTGTTTCGAAGCCTTTAAATATCCCATCTTTTTGATAATAAAATTTAGGTCAAAATATAACCTGTCTTTACTTTAAATTTATTACTTTTTGGAGACGCCACTCAGTGTAACTTTGAGACTAGCCTGCCCCATTGAATGTGCAATTTAAAACTTCCAGAGCTTCGTTCTTATACATTTATGAAGCAGCCATTGAAGGGGCGACTGACCACCAGAAGGTCAAGAACATTTTTCTTTGTTTAAGTCGCTTGGTCCAAGACTGATGGTCCATTATATGGAAACTCTACACACCTGGCTGAGGTTAAATATGCTTTTATAGCGAAATTTGGATCCAAACAGAGTTTAACTATGGAAAAACAGGTTTTTTGCTCTCTAGTATATATGAAGGTGAACAGATCACTGCCATTGCTGAGCGATTATATCTTGCTGCTCAGAGGGTGTCAGCATCTAATATTCTAAGCTTGGATGATGCCATCGCAGCTATGTTATCTGGGTTAGCTTCCCAACCTTCTTTAGCTCGGCATATCGTCTCTCTAAAGCGAACTTTTCAAAAACATCTGTGACATAAAAGAGGCCATGTTAGATGTTGCTGATTTGTATACCTGTGCAATAAACAATGAAGATGTGATGAATCCCCAGGTATGGATTATTGAGGAGTGCACAACAGAAGACCCAACAGAAGAGCCTATGTTGACTTCAATGCAGATTACTACTCTGAGCCCAGCACTGGCGGTGCAGCTCACGCCTGATTTTCCTTCAACCAGCCAACCTGAGGTTCTCAAACCAGTAAATCAGAGTGCATCGTCGTCAATGGAGCAATTCTCCCAGCCCTCACCTTTTCACCACAGAATCAACTTTTGCCATCTAACAAATCTCTCCAAGTGGTTCAAAAGCCTGCTCCTAAGCCTAAACCCCTTTCTCAGGTGACATTCACCCCCACCAACAATGGGTTTAAGGAACAGGTCGTTAAAGCTAAACTACCTGTTTCCCCAAGGCTTACAGCCTCTTGTCAACCCAAAGCTGGCAGAGTTAAAGCATCCACTTATACTATGCTATCTCCTCCAGCCAACACTAATCCAAAACCTGTAGCTATGAGGAATCATAAATCTCTCCCTTAATTGACAGTTGCTTCCAACAACCATGTTCTCAACGAGAAGGCTGCTCAGCTAATCTGCTTGCTCCTCCAGCAATCATCGCTATGGATAGGTCATCAGCTATTAAGGTTATGACCTCCAACTCTGACTGCTCTTATAGCGTTCACCTGATGTATGTGGACAACCCTTCAGATGACGAGTCTGAAGGGGGTTATGAGGTCATCGGCTATTATGTTCTAGGAGCCCCTGTTAAAGTAGGTATACCATATCAGCTGAGCCCTGAAGGAGAATATAAAGCCCTGATCCCTCAAGAAACCTACTTCTTTCAAGTGCTGGGGTGCACTGAGGTTATTGATAACTCTAGAAAAACTGAACAGGTTATTGCTTCGTTGATCTGACTAATTCACCATGTTCACACCTTACATTCCATTAAAGATATCTATCTTTAGACTTCTAAAAAGCTTACCTCTACTCTCCGACTTAAGGAAGTATTAGCTCTCCCCCTAACTTTGGGGGACCATAACTAAGGTAAAGGTTGTATTCACTAAGTCTAGGTTAAGGCTATCTTGTATATCGGATGTCCTGTGAACGTTCTCTCTTCCAAGCTGATCATGAAGATTTAGCTGGCTCCTGATCTTGTATGTACGCAGGAGTTTGGGACAGCGTGTCCCAAGAACACCCGTGCTATTGAAGCCTACTCCTCATTGCCTATTCGAATTGGAAAGCTCATATTGTCAGTTCCAGATGTGGCCTTGGATAATAACGCTTATTAAATGCTAATTGGCACACAGTTTATGATTTAGTATGATGGTGTAATTAACATGAAACAGGGTTACCTCTCACTACTTGGTTATGAAGATCTTCTATTCTTCAACTATGAAGAACCCATAAAAAAGAACACCCTGCTTAGTTGAATACTCATCTTCTGCTTTATCTCTATTATACATTACCTATGGACTCAACAAAAAAAAGTTTCCCGAATCAGTAGATGCTTCAGAGGGAAATCCATTTTATGCTTCAGAGTAAACAGTAATTAGGTCTGAAGAACAACGGGTGGTCGCTGCCAGTATTACTCTATAGATCCCCTGAGCCTGTCTGCTGCACATAAAAAGCATCGATAGATTAAGCTCTTTAGAACCTCAGGTGTTGCCAGGAATACTAGACCCCGCCTATCAACGACCCGTTAATATCCTAAAAGGGAACCTAACCAATAAACCCATCATTGTCAAAAAACATCAAGAGATAGGGAAAGGTATACTCATTCCCTTTGATGAAATTAATAGTGTGCACTTTATTGGGTCAATGTTGGATATGGGTTTACCCACTAACCAGATGGTGTGTATTCTGCCTAACGTCTACATTTCAGATGACCTAACCCTGGATGAGCTTAAACAAGTTCATTCTCTACTGGATACATATAGTGATATCTTCTCCCAGACCAACACGGATTATGGGCATATGAAGGGGTGGAGCCACACCATTGATGTTGGTGATGCCCAACATATTCTATCCAAACCTTACCATAGTCCAAGGTGAAGAGTAGCAAATGAGGATTGAACTCTAGCAGTTATTAGACGCTGGGCTATTAGTACCATCTTAAAGTCCTTGGGCGTCTCCTCTCTTGCTGATCAAAAAATAAGAATGGAGGTCTTTGGGTAGTGATGACTACTGTAAACTAAATAACCTCAATAAAAAAGACAGCTATCCTATCCCCCGCATAGATGATGCCCATCTCCAACTCTCCGGCTCAAAAACTTCTCACCCATGGACTGATCCAGCGGATACTGGCAAACGGATCTTTCTCCCCAATATCAGGAGAAATTTGCTCTCATTTGCAGTGAAGGCTAATTCCAGCCTACCCGCCTACCCCAAGAGCTGTGCAATGCGCCAGCATCCTTCCAACGAGTAATGTATCACATTCTGTGAGACCTCAAGATAAGCTGTGTGATCGTCTATCTTGATGACATCACCATCTTTTCAGCAACGTTCACTGATCATCTTGCACATTTAAAAGAAGTCTTTTAACGCCTGCGGGCTTCTAACATCAAGCCAAAACTGTCAAAATTCTCCTTCTTCCAAAAGAAGAAAGATTTCTAGAAAATGCTATCTCCTAAAAAGGGATTCAGCCTTTACATGATAAGGTCGAAGCTATCTTTAAAAAGCCTGCCCCTACAAACCTTTGGGACTTTCAGGTCTTCTGGGTATGATGGGGTATTACCTCTGTTCATCACCAATTTTGCTAAGATCAGTGAGCCTCTCGTTTAACTATTGGCTAAAAACACCCCTTTTTATTGGGGTACAGAACAAGCAGATGCTTTTGAACGCTGAAGCATATGTTACAACAACCTATCCTATGGCACCCAGATTACAATAAACATTTTATCTTTGTTACAGATGCGCTTTTATCAGTTGGCAATCTTACCCCAACTTGATGAAAATGGTGTGGATCATCCTGTATCCTATTTCAGTAAGATGGTATCAAAGGCGTAATGAAACTAAAGCGTCACAGAGAAAGAGTACCTTGCTGTTTTGTTAGCTGTAAAACATTACCGTCCCTTCTTGTATAGCATTACTTTCACTGTGGTTACTGATCATGCTTCCCTGAAATGGTTACAGAATATGAAGGGTCCTGCTGGCCGGTTAGCTCGCTGGGCTTTAAAACTCCAGCTTATGATATGAATATTGAAAACCGTGCTGGGACCTGTCACATGAATGTTGATGGGTCGACACAGCTGCCAGTCCTTCACTTTGATAATAGTGATGTGGAGAGGTTACATGACCTCTTAATGACCCCCAAGGATTAGGAGGATGAGGATGAGGCTGTACAGAAAATGTTAGACTGGCACTCCCATAACACCAAAGTAGATAATAGGAAAATATATAAGCAGGTCGGGAAAAAAAGCTGCCTTATCTACAGCCTTCAGAACGAGTACCTGTTATTATGGAGGCTCTCTCTACCCTAGGTCATGGGGGAGTGAAGAAAACCTATGAGTGGATTAGAGAGTGGTACTGCTGGGAAGGATTCATGTAAGTTTTTGTTGAAGTTTTGGATGCCTGTCTCGCGTGTAAGAAGCAGTCCAGTTTCAAGACTAAATACTAATATCAACCTACTACCCCTCAACAGCCATTCTAAACCATCAGTCTAGATGTAGTAGGTCCCCTCCCACCGACTACCAATGGGAATAAATTTAACCTAGTAGGTATTAACCACTTTAATAAGTGGGTTGAAGCCATGGACCTCCCTGTTCAAACGGACAAGGCCACTGCAACATTCTTACATCAAAATATTCTCACTCGACATGGATGTCCTCAAGTACTACTATGCTACAATGGTAAGAACTTTACCTCCAGTTAGTTAAAATCCTGGCTACGTCTATGGGGACCCAACTACTCTTCTTGGCCCCATATAATAATCCTACCAATGAAACTGTGGAGAAAGCCAATGGAACCTTGGTTTCCATCCTGCGTAAAGTGCCCCCTCTGATCCACTTCACTGGGATCAATTCCTACCCAGTGCTCTTATGGCATACTGGATTAGTTATCACTGGATTCCAAAAATGTACCCATTCCGTGTTCTATATGGGCAGGAATCAGGGATACCTTCCCTTTTGGCTAAAGAGGTTTTCTCCTCTCAAGTCGAGGAACCTGAAAAAGCCATGAGAATATTAGCTTAATGTATCATTCAGCTTCAATATGAGGCTATGAATATCTTAGCTAAAATGATTATAAAAGAGGGACAAGCGGCAAATGAGTTTTGGGCTCCCCTACCTTCCTTCAAAGTAACTGACTTAGTCCTTTATTACTATAACCGCATCACACCCAGAAGTAGCAAGCTTGGATTTATTTGGGAGGGTCCCTTCACTGCCACCCACAAGAGTGGTGATATGTATTCTATAAAATTATTGCCTACCAGTATCACCATAAATTGGGTACATGGCCGCTTCCTACAGCCTTATTCTCCCTCTAAAATACTTGAAGGAGGCGATATCAGACATTTGCCCTCTTGGCTCCAGAAAAAATGTTGTGGGTCAAAGTGGGCCCATACAGGGAAATTTTGGACATTTACAAGTTTCCAATGATAAGGGTAATTTAGTTTATACTAATGATTTTATCAGCGTTAAAGACCCTGGCTGATTCTCAGTGGAACCCCGCAAATAAGGGTAACACTATTTTGAATACCTCGCAGGCAGATAAAATTTTTTAAGCAGTTGGATTACTCTGACCACGTGGCCAACTCTGGGGCATCCATCAGATGGATCTCCTCAGCCACTACCAGTCCCATTCAAGCACCTACGCGGGGACCACCCCTTTTATAGGTGAGGCAGGGGTCCCCCAAGGTGCAAGATTCCTATCTAATGGGGATTGGCTGAAATTTATTAAGTAATTACCCCATGGGTACATATTGCCAGATAATAACTCCCCATCCATCAGTCAGCCAAAGTGAAGCAAATTTTAAAGCTTTGATAGGCTATATTTTTATATTACCTAATTTGGATCAGTCTAATCTATTCCAAAACTATTGTTGTATTTCCCTCGACCCTCAATACAGTTAAATACTAAATGATTTGATATTGAGAAGGTACGTTTTAAATATTATCCCCCGCCAGACTCAATAAACTTATAAAAAAGCTCACCTTTATAATTTATTAAGTTTAATTTTTCTATTATCTTCCATGGATACCTTCCCCCATTTGTTGGAGTTTAGGCCTTATTAGCACCAGCGAGCCTGGAAGAATCCTAAAATCCAATATTCATTAAGGAGCTTGAGTACTTGGGGTTTGTTATTAAATCCAGAGGACTGAAACTTCACAAGCAGAATATTATAACAATTAATTAGATGCAATCCCAAAGAGCTTTTAGGGAAATCCAAGTATTTCTTAGGATGTTCAGTTACTTTTGTTAATTTATAAAGAAACTTTAAAATCGCAGAGCCTTTATTCCACTTATTGAAGGAACTGAAAAAGGATTGGTTTGTAACAAAGAAGCCTAAGAGTCATTTGAATAAACGCTGATATCTAATGTCCAGTCCTTTCTTATTTTACCCAAATTTTGATCTGTAATTCATCATCCAAACTAATGCATTGTTAACAGCGATGGAGCCATTTTGAGCTACGTAGATGAAGATAAGGAATAACATATGGTGCCTATGTGAGTTGAACCCTAATGACAGTGGTGAGAAATTATAGCATGATAGAGCGAACGCTTTAAGGTTATCTACGCATGATAGCAATTATGAGTGTAAATCTATGGAACGCACTTAAAAGTGGTGACAGATCACTCATGTTTACGCTAGCTTTATAATTTGAAGGAACCAGAAGGTCGACTGGCTTGATGGGCTTTAAGATTACAAACCTAAGATTTTGAGATATTACTCCAGGCTGAAGCAGAGCATTAGTACGCTGACTGATTATCAAGATTGACTGCAGTCCATATTGTCTATTACAAGTAGATAAGTATTTGAATGGATTATTGAGTGCAATGTCAGGGATGAACCTGAGAAATTTAGGGAGCACTAAAGAAAGCAATGAATAACATAAAGATGTAAAATGGACAACTATTCAAAAAAGATTGATGGAAAACGATTCAATCCTAAAGCCATCAGAAAAAGTGGAAATAATCTGAGCCGCACACAAAGTCAGCAACCATGGTGGCCTGAGGAAAACATGACCTTATTTTCCAGTGTTAATACTGGTAATTAATCACTTATAATGTCACCGACTAACTGGTCTGTTATGTGGAATGTCAACTCACAAACCCATAAGAACATAACAGGCTAAAGGCTAGTACGCTTTGGATTTGCGTGGCATACTGTGTCAATAGATGCGTGGGACCCCTGAGTATCAGCACAGGAGGCGCAAAATATCTTAAAGTGGCAATAGACCATTTAACTAGAAGGTTCAAAACCATAGAATTGAGCAAGGTGGATGCTGTGAGCACAGAAAAGTTCATTTTGGATCAAGTGATTTACAGGAATGGATGCCATCATGTAAACATGAGTGACAATGGAGCCAACTTTACCTCCTATGTAATACTAAGGCTTTATGAATTAATGGGGATCAGAGAGTAGTATTAGTTCTATAGGCCAGAAAAAACGGAATTCAGGAACAAATTAACAGAACGCTATCCACAATGATAAGAAAATTGGTTGCAGAAAAACTTCTGCTTGATGAACTTACCTAAGTTCAGTTACATTTGCCTACAACATGATTTATTATAAAGCAACAGGAAAAATGCCATTTGAATTACTTTATAGATAAAGAGCAGCATTACCACCAGTTATGTATTCTGCCATAGAGCCAGCAGCGGGGATGAGTACTAATTAATACCTGAACCGACTTGCCAATATTATATTTAATGCAGTTGCAAGCATTGATACCACCTTAAGAGAAAAGGATCAAAGTGAAGTTGATGGATGACAAGAACTGACCAGCATTACAGGAGTACTTTGTTAAGGATAGGGTAGCCTATTGCAAACCCATGGGTTTAAACAAAGAAATAATCTAGATTCTTTGTGGTTAGGTTCATTCAATTTATTGCCAAGTCATCAACTGATGCCTACACAATTAGGAACATCCTGGATGTTTGTGTAGTGAACTAGTTCCATAAAAAATATCGTTAGTATTGGATCTAGGGGAGAAAAAGTGCAATGTTCATGAAGGGCTTATGACCTAGAAGAAATAGGTCAAGCCCTAGTATTGGTCAAGTTCCAAGTGGGGGCCACTGAATTATGATAGGTAGTTAAGCCTTAGAAATAGACCTCTGAACCATGATAGCGAGTTTTGGGATTTTCACCCACCTTTCCAGCTTCCTAGGTTATCTTCAAGTTCACTAGGGGATAAGTCCCACTAGAAAATGAATCTTATTTTGGTTGACCTTAACTTTAGATTAATGATATCAAAGGATTTTGGAAAATTTGCAAGGTTTAGATCAGTTGAGGAGTGATCCATGAAAATGCTTAAGATCTATCTATGCAGAGTTACCAACAAAATTAGGGCATCTAATAGTTGATTGCTGATTAACTATCAGGTGTATAAATTGGGATTGGTTGGGTTTCATCAACAACTGAATGAGAATTTAATCAGCAGTTGTTAGGCAAGTGATGCCGCCTGCTACTAGCAAACCAATTAGTTGGTTTGTTACCTGCTATTTTGGTTAAAGAGCCCCATTACCACAGTAGGTCGCTAGCCAAATGTGGTTGGTTCGCTGTAATAAGCAGGAGCGTCAGGGACACATTTCCTTGGCTCTTTCCGTTTTTAGGTCTCTGGGATTCCCGAAGGAGGAATCCCTAACCCAATGAAGAAGATTATTACCAGTAAAAACATTTTAGGGAGATTTAATGGCAATGGGTGCCATTTCATAACTGAGGCACTAACTGAGGAGTTGGACGCCGAATTCCCCCTAAAAATTCTTTAGTACTTTAACTTATAAAACAGATCAAAATCCAAAAGTATAAAAATTTTATTCAGTATCACCATCCTGGAGTTGATACAGGTATTAAGGAACAAATTGGCAACTTTGACAGAGATCATTGTATGGCATGTAGCCATAAAAGGCATAGGCTTATGTCTCTAGTTCCTTGAAGTGAGAAAGAAATCACTGAGATGTTAGAGGTTACCTGAACAATGTGGAAATAAATTTTAAAAAAATTGGCAGCTAATTGTTGTTCAACATAAGCACTTCTTTACCTCTTACATCAGTCTATTTTGTCATTGTGAATTATATCATTAATATTTACCAAAAAATCACATGCATACCTAAGGAGAATAAAAACTAAGTCCTCAGCGGTGCAAGTCAAATTATTTACTACTTAGTTAAGAACCCTTATCATTAATGTTTATAACCCTTCATATTTTATAAGAAAAGATCCAACAAGGTTAAAATCTTGATAGTAGTAATAAGTTCGATTCATCTTTAGGTAACTATTGTTGTAGTACAATAAGTGTGAACTCTTTTGTGTATAAAGAGTAAGAATCAGATATCCTTAGAAGAGAAGCAGAAATTTGATGTGGACATCCACTGACTCATTATAATGAGAACTAGGGCCAGAACCTCTGAATCTGATAGAGGTTTAAGTTCAGCTGGAATATGGAAGAAGTCCCTAAGTGTCAAATCAGCATATCGTGGATTATTCCAAGTTTAGCGTTGGACCACCTCATATTAATTATTCAACTACAGATAATAATTGTCATACTATAATTGATCATATATATCTATTAAGAAGCTCAGATTGTGCATATACTGAACCTATGCAATTAACCTCTGGGAACAATCAGCCAACACAGTTTTTAACATTTGGTGCTCCCTACAGGTGTTAGTTAAGTAATTTAAGCCAATCTACAATGTTATAAAAAAAAGAATTGAGAAAGATATGGATGGACTTGGCAACGGTAAACAAGAATGCCTCAAATTCCGCTAATCATAGAGAATTTACTGCCTTAGAGAAGAGTCACTAGGATTAAGGTAAGAGTCGAAGAAGTTTCAAATTCCAGAAATGAGTTACTCAAGAGGGTTACATCATTGAAGAAGAAAGAATGAGATTTGGTTAAAGAAGTTTTATTTTTTTGATGGGATGTGAAGTGGATCATGTTTGGTTGCGCTCAATCAGCTCAGACATGGAACAATTATTGAAAAAAATCAACAATATGAAGAATCTGATTTATGCTTTGAATCTTATGCGGCGAAAATGCCAAAGAATAGACCCCTAGAACTCCAGTTGAGAATTCAAAAACTCAAAGGAATATGCTGACTGCATTAACTGCTATTTTATAGAATCCCCTAAGATTACTCCTCAAGTCAGTCAGGTAGCTGATCTGAGAATTGCAGCAGGAGAAAATTTGAAAGAATTCAGAACCGCGCCAAAATTACCCATTTTTCATTGGTCAACGCTCCTTCATTCTTCTGACTGTTTGACATGACTATGTTTGGTATGATGATATACAAAAAGCTTTAGAAGTCATGAACTATTTAATTACAGACTGTCAAAACTTGGTGTTACCTCATCTAGAGAGAGACAGCTGGTCTTACTCAGAGTCTAAGGCTGCAATAATGAAGGAGTTTGGAAGACCCACGCATATTTAAAAGTGAAAGCAAGAATTTATGGGAATCAACTTCCAGAAAGATGATACTTTAGAAAAACTTGCCCCCAATTCTACCAAGGATTGCAGATTTTGGTCAGAGCAAAAATCTTGGATGATTTTGATGCAAAGATTTCATTATAAGTGGCCCTTTGGCCTTATCACAGATGTTGGGATTTTTTCCCATATTCCTAGATTCTTGATTACCTGGCATTACTAGGTGAAAATTCCCTAAGGTGAAGTGAATTGAAAATCGGTTGGCCCAAGTTTTGGAGGAACTATGTTCAAGGGATTTTGAGATATTTACCTGGTCATATCCATCAGGGATTGATCTTGATGAATACTTAAAATCTCATCAGGTTGAGTTGCAGACAAAATAGGGGCATCTGATAGTGATTAACTATCAGGTGTACCAATTGGGATCAGTCAGTTTTTATCACCAACTGATTGGGAATGAATAGTAATTTGCAAGGCGGGTGATGCCACCTGCAACTAGCAAATTGATTGGTTAGTGACCTGCCATAATGGGTAATAAGTCCCAAAACCTAAGCAGGTCGCTAGCCAATTATGGTTGGCTCACATGGGTCGAGAAGAAAACGTTAGGGACATGAAATCCAACTCTTTCTGTTTGAGGTCTCAAGGATGTACTATGACGGAATCCTAGCCAGGGTGTGAAAACCATCTCTGCTGAGATGAGGATGGGTGATTCAACGGCAATGGCTGCCGTTTCATTATAGAGGTGTCAACTGAGGGTTAGACAGCTGATTTCCCCACTATATAATTCCCTAGGATTTACTATAATAAAAAACCCAGCTTTTAGATAAATAGTAATTTTATCAATTTAGTGTATAGTTAGACTATCAGCTTCTATTGTGTTGTTCTATCTCAAAGATATTATTGCAGAAGGCAATAATTGAAAGACTCTCAGAGAGAAGAGTGAAGTTCAAGCGGGGATCTAGAGATAATGGAACCACAATCAGGGATAGCTGCCAACTGTGTGTTGGGCTGAGAGAGACTGTCACTGGGGTATCTTGCAAAGATTAGGTGGACAAAAGTATAGGGAATGAATCTCTATGAGTATGCCTTCAAGAGTATTTGGTCTGAAATATTGGCTGAGCTTTGGGCCATAATATAGTTCAATCTAAACTACAGATAATAGTCTCCTTACTATTATTGATTAATATTACATTCTATACAACGCGACAAAGTGCACGAAGAAATCTAAACTGTGCAGTAAAAAAGTTACTGGGTTGCCAGCTATAATCAACCTAGAGTAAATTTTTACAAGTTGGTTTTCACTACAGGGGTAGTTGAGTTGGTGAACCTATAATGATGTCCTATGAAGATGTTTCCAATTTTGGAAATAAGTTACTGAAGGAAGTAACGAAGATAGAACATGAAAAGGATCACGTTCAGTGGCGTTCACCCAGCTCAGCAGTGGAGCTCCAAGTGAAGCAAAATGAAGATACTCAAGTTCAGGGAAAAAACTTGCAGCCTAGATGCGAACTATCTAGTGCTGCAAGGAAACCAGTTCCACTGGACATCTATTTGAGATGAAGAGTATTAAAAGGGTCAACTTGGGTTGGAGTTGGGCCTGCTGGAAATAGCCCCAAGAACAGCAGGATCAAATCAGGTTGAAATTGGATCCACTTTAAATGTCCTGAGGAGTGAGTGTTTAGATGAGGCATTGGATGAAATGGGAAGCAATTAATCCGGAGAATTGGATTGCTATACCAATGAAGATATGAAGGCAAAAAAGGAAATTATTAATTCAAGATAGTGGTTGAAATCGTTTGACTTAATAACACTCAATCACTGGTCAGAAGTTACTGGAGACGAGTTCATCAATTCAGGGGAAATTGGATGAAGCAAACGAGGCCAGAACGACCTGTGTAATTAAAGACGGCAATGAATGCCAAAAATCATCCTCAGGAGAAAAAACAATCTGGACAATTGGATGAAACTATTGGCTAATGAAACACAAGGATCCAAAGCATCAGTTGCCAAAATAAGAGATGAAATTATGACCTGTTGGGAGAATAACCAGTCGGAATTAAAGGCCTAATATTCAAGAGTATTGCCAGAGTTGGCAAGTATAGCCTATACATGAAGAAACAGCGCTGCTGGTCGTATAATATGAAAGGTCAA